>JBBPRF010000256.1:0-34831 GCA_038092875.1 Lanmaoa pseudosensibilis
ACAAAGCCATCCAGTTAGCCAGGTTGTTGGCTTCAGCTAAAGCTGGCCTCTAGCTGGAGTCATGGAAACACTATCAGTGGCATAGGCCTCTGTCAGCCTGCCAGAGCTGGTGAGCTGTTTGTAATGCTGTGCAGATGTGGTGGAGTTCTTGTCTCTCAAAGTAACAGGGCATTATGGGCACAGGAAGGGTGCCCAAGTCTACCAAGTGTTCTTATATACAACCCTACTATCTATCTAGATATGCTAATTTTGTATGATTTGCCTCACACTCGGGTTCCTAGGCTTGATGTGGCCCACATTGTGTGGGTGTGGCCAAGACTCCGCTTTCAACTCCGCTGGGCGCGAAAGTGGCTCCTTTGTTGATACGTGTCTTGCAGAACCTACCGCAGTGATGACAAGCGATGCAGAAAACATTGAACCTCACAATGTTCTGACTTCCAAGTTCACACCTGCCGAGTGGAATGCCCTGTACGAGTTCCGAGTGGGTACCATTACTTATCTCTCTCATACATCCTTCAATAACAACGATCATGTGCACCTAGTCATCGCTTGCTCAGTCATTTGCTGCTGCATTTTCCGACGATCCAGATGCTGGGTCGACCCCATACACAATGTGGGGTGTTACGATTGATCCCGTCAATCCAAGCAATGCACGAGTCAGCGTTCTGCTGATGAAATTCTTGAGGGCTAGGTGGGTATGTCCTCGCAGCAAGCTAAGGTCTTCAGCCTATAGTCTGTGTGTCCCAGGAACCTCAACCCGACGGAAGCAAAGGACATGTTCATATCTACACTCCGTTGGAGGGCTTCTTTCAACGTTGATGCGGCGATGAAGGAGGAGTTTCCAGACGATGTATTTGGGAAACTTGGAAAAGTCCACGGGTGTGATAAGGTGGGACATCCAGTCACGTACGTTTTTCGATAAAACATTGGCGGGCTACCAAGGAGGTTCATGGGTACATCCCCTTAGCTATAATCTCTATGGGGCAAACAAGGATCTCGATGCCGTCTTTGGTGATGTCCAACGCTTCTTGCGGTAATGTTCCCATTGTTCGGTTTAAAGGCATCAACTCATACGAATCAGGTGGCGTGTCGCCTTCATGGAGAAGAGTATAGCATCACTCGACTTTGAAACAGTTGATCAGATGGTTCAGATTCATGGTCTGTCGTCTAATCTGACGGGTTCCGTTCCAGCGATGACACGTCTCGTTTGTTTAGATTATGACGGCGTTGGTCTGTCCAGTCGCACGGAAAGCTCGAAGAACGCTGCCTCGGAGGCATCAAAGATTTTCCAGGATCACTACCCCGAGTTCCTGGTGTGTCTTCTCGCTTTTCGCCCTAAATTATCTTGCCCTGACTGACTTGGTATGACCTGAGTCCCGCAAATTTTTCGTCAACGTTCCCTCCTTCCTCACTTGGATCTTCTGGTTGTTCAAACCTTTTCTCTCCTCGGCTACTCTGGCCAAGATGACGGTTGTGGGTTCTGGCCCTGATGCACTTGGTGCTGCCCTTTTGGTTGTGATTGATAAAGACGAGCTCCCTAAGCAATATGGCGGGACTGCTGACAACTTCTGATTTTATACACTGCCGTTGAGTCATTGTATGAATGACTGTTACCCCTTTATACCCCGCGGAACAAAAATATAGAGTAACTCTGAACTGAAACAAACATGTCTTCGAGCATCTTGAGAGCCATTTCAAACAAGGAATACAGTATACAACAAGACCACAAACAAGGGAAACCTAACGCAGGTAAGGATTTGAATGCATAACATGGCACTGTTTTCTAACGTGCAGGTACGTTTCCATGAAGGACTTGCAGTATAAACTTACTCTCCACCACCGACGCTACTACCACTAGCAACTGTAGCAGCATATTCTTGTTTCGCGGCGTCCCAGCCTTCAACCCAAGAAGGGGGTCGGCTACCAGGTGCCCAGCGTGCCCAACGTGGAGTGGTGGCATGTGACGAGCGTAAAGAAGGGTTGCTAAAAGATCAAATATGAGTGAGCGAAGTGGATGTCATCGCAGAGACATACTTGGCGCGTAAAGTTGGCCCTAACGCAAGGCGAGCAAAATTGCTCGGGAATAGTGGGTTGCCTGGTGCCCGGTCACCAACGGGATCATATGCACGCTCGCTCTCGCTGTCCCCGATTTCGGAAGAAGCAGCATTGTAGCCGGAGTCACGATACGTATATGAGCTGTAATAAAACGGTTAGAGTGAAATGAGATGTGGCTTGAAGAATCCCTAACCCAGACACAGACCTCCCAAGGCTGGCGATAGAGCCATGGGAGCTCGTCCGAGAGAGACGACGTGCGAGAGGATACTGAAAAAGATCTGGACTGCGGGGTTCGACACTGTTTCTTCCTGATACGTTCATGCTCATAGCTGGACTGGGTGGATACGAAAGTACATGCGGTGTGACTGCGGAAGAGGACGGAACTGGGGACGTGCAAACACGAAGTCCATGAATCTGCGCTTTGGGATCATCTTCCGCATTAATTTGATCTTTGTCACCGATGTTGGAAATGGGTTCTTCCTCTTCCTCACCATCCTCGACAATGTCTTGCAATACCTGATCAACTTGGGACTTGGAAGCAGATTGAGAAAGACATGGCGGAAGACTAGATGGTGGCGGGTTGCTTGCTCCAGGAGTAGAAGGGGGAGGGTTTGAGGATGAGGTGGCTAAGATGGATTCAATGATCAGTGATTGCCCTGGGGATGATGTCAAGGTGGCCGAATCCAGGGACTGATGGAAATGAATAATGGCGTCTGGAATATGTTCGTCCTCTGGAAGGGAATGAGCAGGCGCGCTATCTGCAGGGTCGATGAAATGACAAGTGTCCAAGTCCTCCAGTTCCAATTCGGGTGGCACACCTAGCGCGCCTTTCAAGCGTTCCCAGATGAGCTCCGAATGAGCAAGAACGCATTCGCGGGCTCGTCTCACCCACACAGCGTCGTTAGCAGATGAGCGATCAACTTCAGTTAGCCATCGACGCAGCGTGTTGAAGGTCCATTGGGCTGGGTGGACGGTGAACGGATCCTGAATCTCCTCATGGGATGCCTGCGTTGGGAAGGTCTGAGCCAAGAGCGAAAACAATTTCTTCGTCGGAGGGGTTGATAGCAAATGAGCGGTCTCCGCAGCTCTGTCGATAAAGGGGAGGTAGACATCGACTGGCAGAAGAGTGAATGTTGCTGGCGAGGCAATCGACGCTACTGTAGCATCGGGGTTGCTCAGATTGGACGGATATGGAGCTACCGTTGAACCAGGGACGTAACGAGGTGCAGACGATTGACGGGCAAGGTCGACGAGCTGCTCTGGTGTTAGGTTGGGCTTTGAGAATGTGGATCCACCGGACGCGGAATGCCGACGAGTGAACTGAGGAGAACTCGGCCTGAGGCGAGGGGAGGAGGATGGACTGGAACCAGTTCTAGAATTGTGATTCTGCGGACCTGAGGACAAGAGCGGGCTGGGGGGTTGGGGAGGAGAAACAGGGGAAAAGGATGAGAAAGCGAAGCTGAGTCTGTTGTCTGCGGAAGAGGAACCGGAAGTGCTGCCGTTGCGACGGAGGGATCTACGATGGTGGATAGGAGAGGAGGGTGAGTCGGACACGAGCGGGGGTATCACAAAGCCAGAGGAGGACGCGGAGTCAAGGACGCGGACGATTGTGAGTGTCGAGGACGAGGATCGATTGGGATCATGGTTCAGAGTAGCGTTTCTTCCGAGCGGGTCTGGTGCGCTCACAGATCCCCGTCTCACTGCGAGTCTCCTCGATGGACTTTGGGACATTGTTCGGGACGACACGCTGCAGCTGCCAGCTATCGATGACTGTAATCAACTCTCCAAACTCAATTCACATTCTGGGTAACTTCCTAATTCAGCTGCGTGACAATGTGTGACAGCATCACACTCCTCGATTCGGCAGAAGCCGAGGCGCTGTACAGTAGCACTTCCAGCCACAAACAGGTACGAGCATAGTGAAATCATCCAACCTCGCGTCGATAATGGCCCAACGTGTTACGCTCCGCAAACGCACACCTTACAACACCACCTCCAACCGCCGCCGCATCGTAAAGACACCAGGCGGCAAGCTTGTCTATCACCATCTCAAAAAACTCCCTACTCAACCCAAATGTGGTGACTGCGGGATAGGATTGCCTGGTGTACGCTAAAAGCTTTGCTGGGCCGTGTTCAAGGCACTCATATCAGCTCTGTAGGTTCCTGCACTTCGGCCACGCCAGTACGCCACCGTTTCGAAACGCGTAAAGACCGTCCGTCGGGCGTATGGAGGTTCACGGTGCGGTGATTGTGTAAAGTCGCGGTACATCCTTTACCTTCCCCCTCTCCGTTCCATGTTTCACCATTCTCCTACGCAGGATCCTCCGAGCATTCCTGGTCGAGGAGGCAAAGATCGTAAAGAAGGTCATCAAAAGTCAGAAGACTGCTCGGAAGTGATTCCCCTCTCTCGGCGGATAATCCAAGCTGGTAGAGGCTGCTTGTTGTATATGGCTATTTCTTTACGCTTTATGACCCCTATTGCATCCCATGTAATGCTCCCTCCAACCAATTCAAGAAAGCCACCATGCTTCGCCTCTCGGGATCTCAGGCAGATGGTTGATGATGCCTTGACTCTGGCATCAGCGCTTCAGCTTTTATATCAGGATGTGTTCTCGATCGCACATCGAATCGACGGCTAGGCGGAATCACAGTCGAATCTAGTCGATCGAAGTGCCTCTCGGTGGTAGCATCAAGACTTAGTTCTGACTAAGGATAGCAACACTACTGGGCGCGAATGTAGGGAAGATTATCCTAGACTCCACTCGAGTCCATTGCGCAATAGTTATCCGAAGTGAATCTAGAGATTACTGTCAAACAGGATCGTAGCGTCTAATGACTGTCATAAATATCGATACTCTTCGTCTAGGCAGACACCTGTGCTTCATGTATCAATTCAACCCCAGGAAGATGAGAGTACGGATATACAAGGGGGGCTGTCTCGGTTGGGGGTGAATCAAGCGAAGGAGGAGGTGATGGGTAAGGGTCCACGGGTGATTTGACTCCAGCGCGTTTGGTAAACGCCGAGGACAAACTCAGCGGAGAGACGCGGGTGGAGAGTTTCCTCTCTAGAGAGCTCCTATGCATGTCAGATGGTTGTAGTTGCATATTGCCAGGCGGGGAGGGAGGGCACAGAGATCGTGATTTCATCCCAGTTGTGGATGACATCGCAGATTTCACCCACGAATTAGGTGACGACGGGCTACTACCACTCAGCAGTTGCTCCTCAGCGCGGTTAGAGGGAAGCATCATGTCCCGTGTGGCCTCTACTCTCCTCATTTTAGTCTCTCCCTTCTCCACATCGCTCTTCGCTGAGTTGTATATATATAGGCCGATGAATGTCAACCCAATCCCAGCGCCTTGGATTGGGTGGACCCTCTGGTTGAACCACAAAATTGCCATGCATATGACCCATATCCGTTTGACCAAGGAGGCGATGGAATACGTGACTGGAGAAGTGGATGACAGAATCACGAATGCGATGATGCTCTGGGCAAAGTGTGCAAGACCGTTGACAGTGAAATGGTATGAGAGGGAGTGTATAGAGGAGTGACCATGATTAGGATGGACAATATGTGTCGGGTTATCAAGGGCAGCGAGGAGACGAGGGAGGTCCGTAAAACTCCAGAGGGGCACCATGAGAACGAATGCCGCGCTTGAAGAATAGAACAGTAAATTCACTTTATCAAGCCGATGCGAGGATGCTTGCGATCCAGACGGGACAACCTTCTTGAAAAAGATGTTCGAGCTCACGAAGACAAGGGCGGAACCGAAGGCACAGAGCAACCCAACTGGACTAGACGCGGAAGCATCAAAAGTGGATGCTAGCATGACTCCGATAGTCAGGGGAAGGAGAGATAGATAAGTCTTTGGAGAGTATTTGACCCCAAAGAGAAGTGCGTACGCAGCGACAGTGAACAGCGGTGACAACGCCTTTGATGTTATTTGAGTAATGAAAATGTAGGAAGATGAGAATGCGACACACCTTGATGGTGTGCACGGTGCTAACGTGAATTCTGGAGATGGCCATGCTAGAAAACATATGTCCGCCGACTTGGAATGCACCCATAGGCAAGGTCGCTCTCAGTATAGCGGCCGTTGGTGAGCGCAACTTGCTGTAATTAATCGCAGGGGTCATGATCAGGAGACAGCAGGAGGCGACAACACCAAATTGGATGATGGTGAGGGTGACCGGGTAGCGAAACTGTTCGAGGATCGATTTCCCCGTGTTTGACGAAAGGGCGGATGTTGTATACCAAAATATACAGAGAATGAGAAAGCGGGCAGTGGGAGCAGTGGAAGGTCCTGCTGCAGACGTCCAAGGGCCTCGGGTGCGACGGACGAAAGATGGGGGAAAGTGAGGTACTTCTGATGCGAAGAGTGGCCCTCCCGAGGGATTGCTGGCCTGCCAAGCATACCCAAAATTTGCGGGATTATCGTGGTGGTATCCATTATATGGAGGATATCTGACGGGATCTGTAATGGGGCGATTTTCCTGCATACCACAAAGGAAATAGCGTTCAACGCAAGAAGGCTTGAGAAGGGGACAACGACTCCCGTGCGCGCAATGATACTTGTGCTTGTCAACGTTGGCCGCAATGTCGAATATGCGGCACAGCCACAGTAACCCCTGACATCGCCCAAGATCACGTGCCATTCCAGGGCCTACCCTAAAGTATCCAGTTCAGCGGTGCTCGAGTACCACCAGATCACTCGGTATCGAAATCACGGTCGTCGTTGTCGTCGCCGTTTCCTCAAGAAACTCATCATGGTCAGTCATATGTCTCCGATATGCTTGTGCACACGCAGAGAAACCATTTCTCAAACCTTCTCTCACTGGGATGGGTGGATGCTGACCACCTTGTTGGGATGGACTGGATATACGCTCTCGCCCTGCTCCCCATCTCCTCATGGAATCTGACACATTCTCTATTTCGTAGGCCCGTGGACCAAAAAAGCACTTGAAACGCCTTGCAGCTCCTTCGTCATGGATGCTTGACAAACTGAGCGGCACCTACGTGAGGAACCTCAGCCATTTCACGCACCTTTGAAGCTCAAATACTGGTCACAGGCTCCCCGCCCATCCCCTGGTCCTCACAAGCTCCGCGAATCCCTTCCCCTTACGATTTTCCTTCGAAACAGGCTCAAGTATGCTCTGACCGGACGCGAGGTCATTACAATCGTCAACCAACGCCTCATTAAAGTCGATGGAAAAGTGCGCACCGACCCAACCTATCCCACCGGCTTCATGGGTAAGCAATTCCAGCTCTTGGTTCACACGGTGCGTTCATATTTGGCCAGATACCGTCTCGATCGAAAAGTCTGGCGAACATTTCCGTTTGCTGTATGATGTGAAGGGCCGTTTCACTATTCATCGCATCACCCCCGAGGAGGCTACCTACAAACTTCTCAAGGTCCGCAAAGTGGCCCTCGGCGCCAAGGGTGTCCCTCACATCGTCACACACGACGGACGCACAATCCGTTATCCTGACCCAGCCATCAAGGTCAACGACACGGTGAAGTTTGACCTCGAGCAAGGCAAAATCATCGACTTTGTACCCTTTGACACCGGCAACATTGTCATAATCACCGGTGGTCGTAACATGGGTCGTGCAGGTGTCATCGTTCACCGCGAGAAGCATGTTGGAGGTTTCGATATCGTCCATGTCAAGGATTCTCTCGATCGTACGTTCGCTACACGGTATGTGACATTATGTGTTTCGTGCACCAGTGAGCTCCAATTATTGGCAATTACAGTATCTCCAACATCTTTGTTATCGGTCAAGGCACTAAGCCTTGGATATCGTTGCCGAAGGGCAAAGGCACTAAACTGACGATTTCTGAGGAGAGAGACCTCCGGAGGAGACGCGCCGCTGAGCAATAGATACGCGTTATCATTGGTTCTCAGTGCCGGATTTTCTCGCGTGTGTATGTACCTCCATGTGTATGCCTCTCATGACGACAAAAAAATGCAGCTAATCACATGGTGGATATGAATATGACAATCATTCGTAACTTCTCGCTCTTCGCGTATGAAACACTCAAGCCAATGTTGGTCCAATAGCATGGTTCGGGCTACCAGTAATCGGCTGTTCTAGGTTGTATGTCAGATGGCTTAGTACACCTCTTCTCCAACTCCCAGCGTTTCAGCCACCTGGCCATCTTGGCCCTTGAAGTAGGGCCTACGTTCACGGTGGGTATCATTCTACCCCAGTCACATGACATAGCAAAGCAAGTGAGCTCAAAGAACGAGCTGTGTTCTGAATAAGGCACCCCGAATATCTGGATGTTGTATGACGACTTTTGCGAGGGCTGGAGATCCGTGTAAGAGAAATGTTGTGACTGGCCACGGGAGATAATGTGCTGAATGGAGGCATTACTGAGATCACTGCCGGATGGCGGAGAGTAACTGTGAAAGAAATTAACCAAAACCAAGCATTGCCAGGGCTGAACAACGCACGTCCACCCCGTCGGCCGGAAGCCAATAACCCTGGAGAACGTGCCCTTGAATCTTTGAAGATACGACTTAAGGTTATCTGAAGTGACTGTCCCTAACGGCAATATATGTACGTTTGCTTCGGTAGGATCTGCGGTCAGCAGTGCGTGTAGCTCTCTATCAGCCTGACATCGTAGTATAGCAGTCTTGCGTGGGTCACAGTAAATCTTCGCCCCAAGAGCTTGAGCGACCGCTTGAGTGCGAAGTTTCTTTCAGCCCGAACTCGGACAACAGGATCAGCCTACCCCTACCTTTGACAATACGCTCCTTGCCTATTGAATACGTGCTGGGAGTGAAATTAGTTGTGAAGCAAAACAGTAAACACTCCATATATACCCTATTATCACAAGGACACGCTCCTGCGGCGTTTGCAGTCCCCCTGTCTCACTAGACGTCGAAGATTTCATCCAGGCATCTATCGTGAAATTCCGGTTTGTATGAGCGTTGGAATTGTCTCCGAGCCCTCCCACCACCAGTCTTCGGGCTAACTCTGCACAAGCAGAGATAACAAGTGGCTGAGGTGAAAATGTGTACTGTTCTGGCCATTGAATTTTTTCGACAACTGAGGAAAGGACCATGACAGACCTTCGGAGCGAGATATGTAGTATCTAGGTAGATGTGATCGATGTGCTTTCCTTTCACAGCAGGATGAAGGACATGACATGGCGATGCGCGGAAATCCCCACAATGCAGGTAACGAAAGATTCTTGATGAACCTATAAACTGGGACTTGAATGCGCTGTCGCCAGCATCGATTGTTTGCTGCCCGTCGAAGAAGAATAGGCAAGAACCTGGGCAGTGATTGGCTTCAATCAGGGTCACGCTCACTCCTCCGGTATTAGGTATTATTGTCGGTATATCCAATGGTAAGGGATGGATCCAGCTAGGATCTACAGCTAGCATGTGTATGATTAAGTTGGCAGTTTCCTCTGCAGAAACATTAGTACGGGTTCGGCAGGCTGCTCGTGCATTTACTTGAACAATAGATAGGACCACTCTTCCACTTGGATCCGAGGTTGGTGTAGTGATCGGAATGCGCGTGGCTATCGGTAGTCCGGTCAGCGTGACGTATGAACAGTGGCGCGTGTTGAACAAACGTCAGAAAATACGCTGTAACACCAGGAATGGTACCGTAGCAGAAAGCATCTACTGCAATTGGCATCCCTTGTAATACCTTGTAAAACGGAGCTCTTCTACGGTTTCCTCGAGTTGGCCTGAAATCGCCGTCAGTGGCAGCATCTGCCTCTACCCACATTTTATTCTCCTTATGGGAATTCATTAGCACAGTGTACAGATCACTTCCTTGACCCTTGTCGAGTGTGCTTGGACCACCACTGTCAGACGCCACGCTGGATTCGATTGACACCGCGATCGATGCACATTCTTGCATAACGAAGTTGTCATTTTGCGAGGTCGCATCGAGACATTGATTGACATGAGTCCGTGCTTCCTAACAGAGAAATAGCGAAGGTTAGTGGATAAGTGTCACGGCATCTACTTGGCCCGCTTACAAGAACGGGGTTTCCAGTCAAATCTATACCACACACTGGACAAAAGTGCTGTTGGTCGGAAGGTTCTCCCTGTCCCTCAACAATTTCAGCGCTATCATCCGATGCATCCAGACAAACGAGTTCGTCGTCTCCAACAGCCCATTCTCCGAGGGGAAAGTCAACTGCGGGGTCATTAACGGAGTCCCCCTTTGCCATATTGGACAAGTTTTCATGCGCAGCTAAATTAGTTTGACTCCTTTCGGTCAATTGGTTTCCTGTGCAAAAATGGGTTGAGACCGTCCCCAACCCTACATAAGCCCAGAAACACGAACTGGCGGAAGCTTCCTCCAACAAAGGAGCTGAAACTCCAAACATGGATCCTGAATAGTCCGGTTTGGGAGCGATTGGGGAATGTTGATGTGTGTGGAACCCATGGCTCGATACCTCCACACGCGGATCGGTGGGTCGCAACAGCTCCGAAGGCATACCAAAGGCATCCTTGTCTTCTGAGTGTGCTGGAGTGGATGTGGATGAGTTCAGAGACTGACAGTCTTCAAAAACCCCTGCCCCGGAGCCCAGCCGAGCACTTCTTTTTCCACTCTCCTTCCCATGGACATCGTCGTCACTGTCAGATTCGATGACAATGATTTCTCTCGATGCCACTTTGGTTTGTCGTACATTAGCCACTAATTGTCGTGACGTTCGTACTTTTGCTCGCTTTATCGCATCAGCACTGGAAAAAAACTCCAACAGCGTGCGGTTTGAAGAGGGTTCCTTGCGTTTTTTCGTTGACGGTCCCATGTGATACTTGACAGCAAAGACAGATGAATCAAGGATAGGAACTATTAGGAAGAACTGGATTCACGTGCAATACTTACTTTCCCAGACGATAACGGTTCTTGTTAGGATGAGTCGGAAGCAATCCATCCTGTTATGTACTGTTTCCTAAGCAGGGCACTTACAACCCCAGTTACATAACCGATTCCTCAGTTCCTACCACGATCCGGCGAGTAAAGTTCAAAAGGACCTGGAGTGAGTGAGACCTTTCCTTCCCGTATCGATCTCCTCTCGTCTAAGCTCCAGGGTGCGGAAAAATTGTGACAAATAACCAACTAAAGGCCACATCCGTGGCAACACCCATTACGGCCACCTTTTTCTTTTGTACTCATGCTGACCCAACAAACGTACAAATAATAATTCGACTTGAAGTCTTGTGTCTTAACGCCGAGTCGCAGGCTCGAAGACAACAGATCACAATCACGGTCGAGCGAGCCCACGAAGGGAACCAAAGGTAACCAGAGTGCGTCCCCTGTGTCACTCAAAATTCAGGGGCACACACGAGTGGCACAGATTCAATGGGGAAGCCAACCATCTGGTCAGCATGGCGCATCTCCAACGAAATGACACCACAAACAGTACAAGGGACTGGATTGACGTGTGCTACATCATTGGCCCGCACATTGGTGCGCGCTCTGGTAAAGAGGTGGGTAATCACGAGCCCTCATCAACATCAGGGAAACCATGCTGCGCACATATCTCTCGCAATGGATCTGCGTCAGCACGATACACAAGAGGTCGCCTGATGCTCAGAACACAACGAAGCACGTCGTGAAAATGCGTAGCAGCAAGGGAGGTGGAGTGCTGCTTACGAGTTATTGACGACGAGTGGCCCAACCACTATCAGGCATGCAAACGGACTGCATTGCATAACCGCGGCACTGGCCGCCATGTCAAACAATGCAGATACTACTTGGATACTACGGACCCTCGATCGCTCATACGATGAGCACGAACCCTCCGTTTCTCGGGGGACGGGAAGAGGGGGCAAAAGAGGGGGATAGTGTTCGCGAACGAACATCGACCGAGTCCGAGGAGTGTCCTTTAATAACGATGCTGAAAAGCTAACTGGAGACAAAGGTTGAAACATTACAGATCCCGAGTAGAGACAAACCTGTACAAATAATAACCATGGTTACCAGCATCGGCCTGCTAAATGGCGTTTTAAAGACCCCACCCAAGACCCACTACTATCCGTAGCGGGAATATGAAACAGCGCTCGCTATCTCACCCGGTCCCACTCTGGGGGATCCATTTTCCAAGACGATTTAGTCGGCGCGACTCTGACCGCTAAGTACTACAGTAAGTGGACTCCATTAAGGACGCAGTACAGTTCCTGTGGGATTCAGGGCACCAGTTTTTCGACGTAGGTACGATGTTTTTTGGTACACGACATATTTGTCCACTGGTTGACGCACCGGTCAGTGGCACATTGACATCGTTTGTAACAAAAAAATAAGATAAAAGGAGAAAATGTTACAAATGGTTGGTGGTCAAAGATAAATACACGTGCTCGTTGATGGACTTCAGGCCTCCTCCTTATTCCCCTTGCGTTCCGTCATGTTTTACAGCTTGTGGTCGAGGTTGATGTGCACGGCCTTGACAGAGGTGTAGCTAATGTGACATATCAGTGAATCAACAGACACGGGAAAGGAAGAAAAAGACGCACTTGTGCAACGCATACTCGCCCAACTCCCTCCCGATACCGCTCTGCTTGAACCCACCAAATGGCACATTCGAATGCAGCTGGTTCACGCAGTTGACCCACGCCGTACCCGCCTTGAGTCGGTGCGCCGTCTTGATTGCCCGGTTCAAGTTTTGTGTAAACACGGCTGCAGCGAGACCGTACACGGTGTCGTTGGCCTGTCGGATCACGTCGTCCTCGTCCTTGAATTTGATGACGACACCGACGGGACCAAATATTTCTTCTTGGACGATCTTCATGTCCGGGGAAGTGTTAGTGAAGATGGTGGGTCGGATAAAGAAGCCTTCGGTGCCTTGGCGTTCACCGCCGACCTCAACCTTGGCACCAGCGTCCTTTCCAGATTGGATGTAACCCATGATACGCTATAGAATTCAGATGTGTGAGATACGGGAGAGGTGATGTGAGGTGTATTAGCGTCGAGACCACTGACGTTGAATTGGATCTCAGAAACTTGAGGACCCTGGAAGGTCTCGGGGTTGAAGGGATCTCCAACCTTGAGTGACCGAGCCTTTTCGGTGAAGCCCTTGAGGAACTCATCATAGATGCCCTCCTGGACGAAGATACGTGATCCAGCACAGCATGTCTGACCGTGGTTCCAGCTGCGGATGACGTCAGTCCCTCCACTTCACTGAAGGTTTAATATGCAGGGAAGACGAACAAGATACCAAACGCGGCCCAGTTCACGGCCTGCTCTAAATCCGCATCATCGAAGATGATGTTGGGGCTCTTGCCACCCAGTTCCAAGGTCACATTCTTCAGATTACTCTTGGATGATGCTTCCAAGATCTTGCGACCCACAAGCGTCGAACCGGTGAAGGCAACTTTCTCGATCTTCATGTGGTGAGAGATGGCATTGCCGACGGTGTTGCCGTAGCCAGTGAGAATGTTGACGACACCAGGAGGGAAACCAGCCTCGTTGATGAGGTGGGCTACGCGGATTGCAGTCAGGGGTGTGAACTCGGAGGGCTTGAGAACAATTGTGTTTCCAGTTGCCAAAGCGGGCCCGATTTTCCAGGCCATCATGAGCACTGAGATACGGAAATGATGTCAATTCGTGACGCTGGAAGAGCGTGCCCTACTCACGAGGGAAGTTCCAGGGAATGATTTGACCGACGACACCGATAGGCTCATGGCGAGAATAGGTGAGCTTAGCTTCGGTTGTCTGTTAGGGTTTAATGAGGATGCGCACTCGACAGAAGTGTCCGTTAGAAACACACCTCTTGTACCTGACCGGTGACCTTGTCTGCCCAACCAGCGTAGTAGCGGATACAGTCGATGGAACCAGCCACGTCGGCATTCCTGGCCCAGTTGAATGTTTTGCCTACAAAAAGCACTCTGGTTTAGTACGAAAGCATTGATACATATACATTCAGGGTGACTGCACCATTGTCGAGTGCCTCGAGAGCGGCAAGCTCATCTGCGTTGGCCTCCAGCAAGCTGGCAAGCTTGCTGAGGAGGATGCTGCGTTGAGGACCCGGGGCATGCAAACCCCAGACGGTATCGAAGGCCTTCTGGGCGGCATCGACAGCAGTGTCGACGTCCTTGGCGGTGGCTTCGGAAACGGAAGTGGTGACTTTGCCAGTCGCTAATTTGAATGTGGATGATCAGAAGGGCTCTGACAAAGGCATCCAAATACTCACTCGGGTTGATTACGCTGTAGAGATGCGGCCGGAGATTGTCAGTGGGTAGATAAGATATCGGGCTCTCAATAGATCTCACTCGATCGTTGTGCGATCGGAGCCGTCAACGAATTGGCCGTTGATGAAGATACCAGTGTCGTAGGAGACCTTGCCCTTGTAGGCGGGTGTATTGAATTCGTGAGTGAAGGTAGAGGGCATGGTGGATGTCGATGGGGAAGGAGAATGGGGACAGAGAGGAGAAGGAGGGGTATATATAGGATCGGAGCGGCGTTGTTGTCAGTTCCAGAGCGGATAGAATAATTTAGATCAGGTGGTCGAATACATCTCAAAAATGATCATGCGGCGTAAGATCGATCTCAATCATTTCTGAATCATTGATAATCTCACGACCTCGCCCAATTATAAAACGACAACAGCGGCACGACTACTGGGAGATGCCACACTTGAACACGAGTGCTAAGTTTGCACCATATCGGATCTACCTGTTAACCAAGTCGTGCTTCCGTACGCTCTTAAATGACTCACTAACTTCAATCCCCAACGACAGCATCAAGCGCGGCTCACCCATTCTTGAGCCATCCGATATCATAGATGTAGTTCGCTATATGAGCTTGTTTCCTCCTAACGAGCGCAAAGCAAATGGTGACACAATTTGCACTTGTTTGTTTTCAATTATATTCGCCATTCATTTCTCGCGGGTTACGTGGTCAGATCGAGTCACTGTCTTCTGATCTCCAAGTTTAGGGAGACTACGTTGGACGACTATCTATCCAATCGCACATCCCGTCTCTGCTCCGTCCAGATACCTACCGATTTTTCCAACCACCCTCTGCGTGACTACAAGAGCCGGGCCCTCTAAATCGCGCTTGTGCCAAGGTATCTTAAATAATTGTGGAGCCCTCGAAAAGGTATGGGGGTGTATCAACTCACCTCTGGCGACTCCCACCCCATAAATAGCACCACACGGTCTTTCTCCCCGTGCACTTGTCCCCACATGGGCTTGCCTACGTGCCTCGGCACCTTACAGGTCATCAGACCGTCAGACGAGCTAAACACGCAGCCAAACTTGAAATAAACTATCAAATATTGCCCAAAGGTAAAACCCATTGTTTATCATACCCCAACTTGGATCTAATCTAACTTGAGTTTTGTCAATAAAAGTGAGCAAAACCTCAAGTTCTTCCCTCGGAGTATATCATGTTAATTTATTTCAAGTTTGGCCTCACATCTAGGTCGCTCCCAGGACCCAAACATTGATCACGCCATTGTGTGTCATGCTGCATGGCGGGTTTAGTACGGGTGTTGATACGACATTCTTGCAGTGCCTTGATTAGTTTAGAGTGTAGAATAAGAAAAGTCACCCAACGGGGAGATTAATACATTTAAGACTGGTCTAAATGTTGTACGAAACGGGAAAGACATACTAGTACTGGGCTTAGTCTCGGATCCATCCGTTGTGTGGTTCTGCTCGGTTGGGGAGGCATTCTTAATCCCGATCCGGGAGGCGGATATTAACACATCTAAATCTACGAGTCTATGATTCAGTGGCGGGGGGAATGGGAATTAGAACGGGCAATGGGAAGCAGTGGAGCATGCGGAGTGTCCATTTATTGCATACGCTGGGCATCTTCGAAAGCGCCAAGAACAGACTGGAATACGAGAACCTGCAGCACCGAAGAAGAGAAAAAAGAAAAGCAGGGCCTTGCTGGGAATCGAACCCAGGCCACTTGCAGTCGCGACATCGCCCAAAGCAAGTATCGTACCTCTAGACTACAAGGCCGATTATTCAATCTCGCCGTGTGGTTAGCAAAGGGTGATTGGCTATTTCGCCATCCGTGAGGTCATTTCTTGAGAATATGAATTCACCATCGAGTCATTGACTGGACGGCGGTGGAGAAAGGTGGGCGAAATTTCCAATTTTGGACAAATGTGCCACGGGACCATCTCCGATACCATAAACTGGCATTTCTCAACTTCTCATTGTATTGTCCGCGGCACATTCTAGAAACCGTTGCCGTGGCGTTATGGGTCGCCCATGTTACCTATCGCGATCTTTCCAGATTGCCAATGGTCGTTGGTCTCGGTGAGGCAATCACCCATTTCCCGTCCACTGCCTTGGCGGCACACTTACAGCGAAGAGACACTCCTGGGTGGGTGGTGCATTGCCTTTACAAACGTGAAATTGCTGGATCTCATTCCACAACTCCCCCCCCTGCGGATCAAGAAAAACACATAGCAACATCTTATACACCACACAAACAAGTTATGCAGACTATCATAAAATTTTATCACGACCACGTTACAACTTCCCTTCCCCTCCAAACATATCGGTGCGTGATTTGGGGGAGTCACAGAGATAAACGAGAGCGCCTCGTGACGCAGACAATCAAGCTTGTTTTAAATAGAATCTCTTGGGGGCTACAACTGTCATACGAAATCGCACGGGTGATCATTAGGTTGGTCTTCATATTACCCATCGGATGGTCCTATCCCACTCATATTATTCACCATGCTACCATGTGGCCCCCTGGATGGACGAAAACACACATTCCCCCCTTGCTCGATTGCGGCGACACGTATATACGCCAAGGAACATTTTCAAGTATGCCAGTGCAACCGTTTGCCACCCGAGCTCTCCGTCACGATGCAGGAGAAAGGACGACCCCACATCTGTATTGTATTGGATAGTTAGACAATTGCTTACTGCCCAGGCGCAACAGGGCACCGTGCTGCGTGTCCAGCACTCAGTGAGGTTCTTCAAGTTGTCGATAGACCCTACTAGTGAAAAGTGCCTCACTATATAAGTGACTGCTCGGTAAGCACTGCAGTGCTTAGAAGCGGACACAGGCACTTGTTTCGTGACGAGTCCTTGCTCTATTTCAAGCGGGTCATGGAACCTAGTGTGGAACCAACTTACTCTCTCCATCAGTGCTACTAGTTCCGAACTGATACACTGGATTCGCCACAGCACACACTCAGTGCCAGCGTTCAGCCCGACTCTTCCACAAAATTTTAATTTGAACAGTTGTGCTATATACCTTTTCGAAATTCCAGTGTTGTCGAATACTTTCGCCTTTCTACTCCGGGGAGGCAGCTACGACTTCGTACGCGAGAGTACACGTCACAGCCCCATCTAATCACCGCACTTTCGGATTTACACATCCCCCGATTTGGGGCCCATGATTCCTAACGCGCCCCCCCGATGCTGTCGCACCAGGGGGAAGTTGCTCCGAGATTTCTCCGGCCATCTATGGCAGTAACGACTTGAAGCGAGGTATACCATTGGTCAGACGGATTGTCAGACGACGATGGCGATGTAACGGTGGTAGAAGGGGCTGGGAGAGGTGGTTATCCATGAACAGGTAAATCTATAATTCATATCGATCCTCACCAAGATCTGTCACGAGAACACGGGGGGATGGGATGGTGGCACCGGTAGGTTGTCCGATTTGTCGGCACGATCGTGGATCGTGGTGAAGAGAAAAGATATGAAATCGCACGAACCATTTACTGGGGGTCCAAAAGCCTCTCAAACACTTCCTCGTGAGGAGGCCGAGCTAAAAACGTCTCTACACCCGATCTATTTGAAAGTATTTTCTTTCTCTTGTGTGAGGCCTGAGGATCAACGACTGAATGTCTGGGCTGGGAGGAAGAGAGCAACAGAGCCGGCATGATCCGGACAGGGACAGGTCTGTGACATAACTGTAGTTAGGTTTCACATACAGTACACCTTCTCATAATGCATAATCCAAAAAGGAAATTTTGAATTCAAAAGACCCTTAAATTTCCTTATAAGGCTATGCATTATGAGAAGGTGTACTGTATTGTACTACCTTTTTGTGGCTGTAACCGGTCGTGCAATACCGCAACTCTATGGCTGATTTGAAGTATGCCAGCCTATCGGGAAACCACAGGCGCTCGACGAGCTCGCTTACTCTTTTAGAGTCGTTTATGGGCATTTTGGTTAATGGGAGACTTACAAAAGTGTCGTGCAACGAGTACGTTATTTTTGAGGTTTCCAGATGGGCCGGCCTGAGTGGTTGAGCCGTTTACCACCCGAACTCTCCGATACAGAAGAAGGGATGACTCCACTGAAACGTGGGATCTGCGTATATCCGCAAGGCGACGCCTTCTTTTATAGTGTCCAACATCAACTCCCAATTATCTGACAAGGTGACATGTCTTCGTACGCCCCCGACACTGACCTATGGGTCGAGAGATCACGTCTCAGTGGCATGCTGCTCTCGGCAGTGTCATACGGTGAGTGCTCACATCCATCTACTCTTCGCCTCATGCAGAACCACACACAACCACCAGGTATCTTCTTTCTCTTGACCATTCAGGCAACAGTCGCTCTGACTCAGAGACCACGCTATGGTGGTCCGATTGCTCATCACCGGTGGGTGCTTCTTAGCTACGTCTGGATCACCTTTGTCCTCGCAACGATCGGGTTCGCGGGAAATGCTCGGTACACGGAGATGGTATGGATCGACCTGCGGGATGCACCCGGTGGACCGACTGCATTGATCTTCGATGAGCTCGACTACTGGATAAACGTCATGGCATTGGCTTGGTATATCCTTTGCGTGTGCACGTATCGTCATTGAAGTCCTATGTCGTAGTTACTACATCATGGAATGGTTCATGCAAGCTCTGTTGGTTCGTGCTTTCTCGATGCTTTCACCTCGCGTCTCTCCTTCTCATCCCGTCATGACAGCTTCACCGCTGCTTCATCCTCTGGGACTGGAAAAAATATGTCGTGATGCCTATGTCCACACTCTTTGTAGCTATGGTCGGCACGTATCCATCTCGTTCCCCGTCTTGCGATGTATCGGGACTGATGCCGTACATCACTAGCCATGTCTATTCTTGTCCTCGCCAAATCTACTACCGGTGCCGTCTTTTATAACATCAACATCCAACTCGTATATCTCTGCCTCCAAGTCGGACTGACCATCCTTTACACCCTCCTCGTGGCCGGTCATCTCTTTTCCGTTCGAAAGCAAATGCAAGATGCCCTCGGGAAGGAACACGTCCGTCCCTACGAGACCGCCGTAATCATGGTCGTCGAATCTGCTGCAGTCTACTCTGTGCTCGACATCATCTTCATCTTTTCCTTTGCCTTCCACTCCGGTGTCTGTAACCTCGTGTTCATGTCGATCAGCCACGTTCAGGTGAGGCCGGAGTTCACACAGCCCCCGTTTGACGAGGCTTGTTCAGTGATCTGACAAGAGGAAATATACTAGGGCATCTCGCAATTATTGATCATCATTCGCGTTGCGAGAGGCAGGGCAGTCCAGCATGCCTATCCGACCCGACCTGCTCATCCCCCCACCTCGATCGCGTTCCTCAGCACGCTGAGCAACAAAGGCAGAATACGTGAATTTGAACGCACGGATCCACTCACTAGCATTGCCGACATGGAGCGCGGGATCCGGTCACTAAGACCAGGGATTAGCGAGAAGACCACGATCCAATCGTCCAACGAACACCTTTGAAGGCGTTTGGATGGGAAGACATGACGGACACGGTGTGTAAATGATACCATTTTTCATACGACTAGACTTGTGGATACCCTCGTCTCTCCACTTTGTTGCCTATTACTATACCAGTCGACGTAGGATGCTGGTTGGAGCGGGTGCTATTGGCTAGTACTTCAGATGCACCTTTCCTTGTCCATCTGTATTGTATTGGATGGTTAGACAATTGGTTGCTGCTCGTGCGAAACAGGACGGCACCTTGCTATACTGCATCTCCAGCACTGAGGTTCTTCCCCGACTCCTTGTGGAGGAGGGTTCTCACAGCCAGAATCGAGCAGATTTCAAGCAAACGGACCCCGCGGGAACTTTTCACTAAATTTGACCATTTGATTACTTAAACTATCTCTAAGTAAAGCATCGCCTTCGCCTGTTGCCACATTGTGAGCTTTTGTGTGACTTGCCAAATCCCTCTGATCCACCTGTTTTGACCCGTGACCATTGCCATGCAGCGACTAGATGAAATACCTTGTTGGATACGCTATCTGGAGTCTGTTTACGAGCGTAACTTATCTCATCTGGAACTCGACATTCCAAGATGCTTCGTCTGTTTCGACCCTCGGAGTCGTCAAGCCGAAAGTCGCCATCCATGGTGTCTCACTTTTTGCAATCTCGCTCTTCATTCTGCGATCGTTCTGCTGAAGATATTCTTCATGAGTTCAATAACATGGATCTTCCTTCAACGTGTGCACCGTATGGTTCCCCTGGTTTCTTGGTGCTTGGCACCACCAGCGAAAAAAACAGACAATAAATACTTTTTTTGGTCAAACTTGCACTTTAATGAACTCAGTGTATCTATGGAGTCGGGGATTGGTGCCTCTGCGCGCCGCTACGATCACATTATTGATAGACCCTAGTGCACTGAAAGTGGAACTACTGTACAGTCAGCTCTCTCATGACCCACACCTCTCGGGGGCTTCCGACACACGAACCACTAAAAATTCCGATTGAACATAGTGGGGAGTATGTGTTGTAGTATGATCACTCTCAGTAATCTCTCCCTATATATAAGACACACACCCTCGAGCTGCTAGTTTGGCTGCTTGAAGGAGTACTGTATACGGGTTATGAGGGAGTTGACTGTAATGATCGTCTGCTAAGCGCTGCAGTGCCTACAAGCAGACCGTGACAAACGTTCGTTTCGCAACGAGTACTTGCTTTATCTCAAGCACATCTAGGGTATAGCACGGGTGGGAGCAACACCGCGGGTGGCGGGTGTACGGGTATGACGGGTACGGGTACGGTGTGCGATTTGCAAACCCGTGGCCACACCGTACCCGTATGCACGGGTATACGGGTATGCCACGGGTATGTGGCTGTGCACCCCTAGGCCCGAGCGGCGAGCGCAGTCGCCCAGGTTACACCCACCTTGTCGGTCTACCACTGTGATCCTCCAACTTCCAAGCTGCTCAGCACTATGTCTCGTACAGTCCCGAAATTCTTTTGTGGCCAGATCTGTCCACCGAGAAATCGCAGATGCCCTAGAAACAGACCTTAATCTCGATCTGACTGCTGGATTGCTGTCTTCGATTGTATGTGCACGCAGTGAGCAATGAATACTGATTAGTATTACTTGACTATTTTGCAGTATAATATCAAGGTCTGAACTCAGAGATTTCCCATAGTGATGGCGGCCAATGATCACTCCTCCGTAAAGTTAGTTTCAACAACTTCATCCTCCGAGTCCTCGCACTCAACAATCCCAACATCCATTCAAACCGTCAATGCCGCTGTTGGGTCAACTGTATGGAGGGCTGTAAAGCTCATTGTTCAGCCTCCAAAGAAAGTCAAGATCTCATTGAATTGATCTGTCCCTGTGGCGGCCGGGCCTTCCAACTTGTCTCAACTAGATCTGCCCAATCCGACCAATCCTATTGTCATTGATGACTCTGATGTTGACGTTGTTGACAAAGGTGACTCTCCAGCCACTGAACTTGATGCTGAGGCAGAGTTGGGTATGTTATCAACTTTACTACTCAGCATATACTGACTTGGCAGCTTTACTACAGTGGCTCTCAAAAAAACCTGGTGTTCGCCAGTATATTCACTCTTCAAACTTGATGCTGTTTGCATACAGTATCATAATGATCGCCTTGTTCATTTCTTCCCATGTGGGGCACGCAAGTGCAAGGTTCCTTTAGGTGGTGTCCACTGCTTCCAGGACTCCACGTGTTACGATTCATCCTGGACTACCTTTTCTTTTCCTAATCTCATTAGCTATACACTGTACTCATATGAGTCGCTCGTTTGACTCCCGCCTCATACACTTTCCTTTTCACTTTGCCTCATGTGACTTTATCCAGTTGGCTATGGCCGTTTCTATCACGTGACTCTGCAGTCTGCAGTCATGATGCCATCAACTGCGCATTTCATTTCTGCTCTTCTATTTGTAATTCTAATGACGTGTCGTACGATGTGTCACCCTTTTCCACTTACCATTCTTGGTTACTATTTCCCATGATCTGTGCACGGACTCCTTACGTATAAATACCTGCGCTCTCACAGTAGAGATCCCTAGCTTAGACCTCCCTTGTCTTATCTAGCATCTCTGCAATTGACAAGGTCCTTGTCCCTTTGTCCCTTGTCCCTTGTCTCTTTTTGCCCGCTACGCGTTCATCTTTACGACCGTAGATCCCTTGAACCTGAGGATGGTTGGTATTGCCTTAGTGCATCCGTACTCCGTGCCTATGTCGTTACTTCACACTTGATCACTGGACGACTCACTTTGCCACTTGGTCACATCATGTGCCAGTGGATTCCCTCATGCCACGTGATCGCTTACGCGTCTGTGGAATACACTTGAACCTTTGACACTTAGGACCTCCCTATGCCTTCAAGGGCTATGTCCGATCCTACCCGGGTCGAGTGTAACAAAAGGTCTAAGCTCTTCTTTGACCGGCTACTCCTACATAAGCTGCCACCATTTCTCACCAACTCCCCTCCGATCCCCGTTGGTGACCTCGTTGCCCCGCACCCCCGCCTAACTCTACCTCCGAGGATACCACTGAGGAGGACAACCACCCCTTTGACCTCTTTACCTCCGACCTCACCTTACCCTCACGGGAAGAAATGCTCGAAGACACTCAGTTATCCCATCAGCTCTCCCACTTGCTCTCCATCCCTCGCGAGCCCACTCCTCCATCTCCTACTCCCGTACAGCGCTCCCCTCTCTTTCAACTCCCCTCTCTGCATCCACCACCACCGAAACCCACTATGTCCTCGAAACCCGTTGAACTTCACCTTGGAGCGCCCAAGGCCTTCGATGGATTCTACGACCGAGCTGTTGAATGGCTCAACACCATTGAAACATACCTTTTGGTCAACATCGACGTGTACAACACCAACGCCAAGAAGATCACCTTCGTCCTCTCACACATGACGGAGGGATCCGCACGCACATGGGCCAGAACTTTCCGCCAAACCACCTTGACCCAGATCCCGGCTAACCTCGGAACCTTCCCAGATTTCAAAACAGCCTTCAAAAAGGCATTTGAACACCACGACACCGTCAGCAACACTGTTGCCTGGCTCTTCACCACCCATGTCGTCCCTAAAAAGGATGAACCCCATGCCACCACCCTGATGAACTACATATTGGAGTTCAAAAACAAGGTCGCCCTTGCCCAGATCAAGGATGAAAACATCCTGATCCGATACTTCGCCTCTGGCATTCCCCCCACACTCATGACCAAGATCATGGGAATGGACACCATCCCCACCACCGTCGACTCCTGGTACAACAAAGCTGTACATTTCCAGGCTCAATGGGACTGCACCCACGAAATCACCCAGGTTAACAAGAAACCTTCGGGCGGTTACTCCTCCTTCTCCCCTAGAAACTCCTCCGCCCTCGCTAAAGACCCTAACGTCATGAATGTTGACGTCATCCAGGTAAGCAAGCTGACCGATGCAGAACGCCAACGTTGCCGCAAGGAAGGCCTCTGCTTCCTTTGCCGAAAACTGGGACACACGTCCCTCAAATGCTCCGCCTTTGCCGAAAAGCCGAGGAACAAACATGTCAATAAGGTTGAAGAAGAGACGCTTCCCAAGCTTGAAGAAGTCGAGGACAATGACAATGAAGAAAATGTTCATCATGTATCTTTTCTTTCGGATTTTTGAATCGGGGATCTGCTTCCCCTTCTCCCCATAGTGGTGTAACCATATCATCTCTTGTAACAAAGGCAATAGAAATCGCCATTCAAGTCATTATACCTTTGCACACGCTCAAAGCCATCGACACTTGTGCCCTCATTGACAGTGGGGCAAGCATCAATTGTATGGATTGGGACTTTGCCAAGAAGAACTCCTTCCCTATCGAGAAACTCAAGGAACCCCTCCGAGCCTGGAACACGGATAGCTCCTACAATAAAAGCGGCGATATCCGACATGGTGTAACCCTCTTCATTAATATAGAAGGCATCGCCCACCGCGTTCTTTTCCACCTTATGTCCCTCAAAGACAACATCATCCTCGGAACTCCCTGGCTCTCCGCTGTAAATCCCCAGATAGATTGGACCAAGCGAACTATCTCTGTCATGGAATCCTCCGATCAATCGAAGGAACTCTACGCCTCACACATCACCGATGTCAAGCGACACGACACCCATTATTGGGTACCCCCTCCTGCACCTCCCCGCCACGTCAACATCTTTGCCACTGAACAAGAGAAACTCTTCTCCTACAACAGATGGGAAGAAGAGAACCAATTCCTCTCCTGTGCCATGGGCAACCGTGCCCTATACTGGACCATTCGGTTTGGATCTCGCTACGCCCCTCTTGGATCCACCCAAGTTGCCAGACTCACCCAAGCCACAGAACTCGCCATCTCTGCTGGGAAGGACAAACCCAAAACCACGCTTCCCCCGGCATACTCTGAATTCGCCTTGGTCTTCTCTAAAGAAGCGACCGACCACGTTCCCCCCTCTAGACCCTACGACCATGAAATAAACCTTAAAGAAGGTTTCACCCTGAAGATAGGGAAACTCTATCCCTTAACCCCTGAAGAACGCACCGCCACCGAAGCCTTCCTGGACGAGAACCTCGCCGCAGGAAAGATCCAACCCTCAAACTCCCCCCAAGCCTCACCCTTCTTCTTCGTCAAAAAGAAGGACAGAGGACTACGCCCATGTCAAGACTATCGCTACGTCAATGAACATACCGTTTGGGACGCCTACCCCCTGCCCTTGATCTCCGACCTTATTGACAAATTAAAAGATGCCAAGGTCTTCACCAAGTTCGATGTCCGATGGAAATACAACAACATCCACATCAAAGACGGCCATCAATGGAAAGCGGCGTTCGTTACCCACAAGGGACTCTTCAAACCCACGGTAATGTTCTTCGGTCTTTGTAACTCCCCCGCCACCTTTCAACGGTTCATGAATGACTCCTTCCACGATATGATTGCAGAAAGATGGCTTGTCATCTATATGGATGATCTTCTTATTTTCTCCCCTGACGAGAAAACTTACGAGGAACAAACTAAACATGTCCTCCAACACATGACAGAGCTCGATCTCCATCTCAAATTGGAGAAATGCAAATTCGTTACCACCGAGGTTGACTACCTTGGACTCATTGTCAAACCTGGCGAACTCGCCATGGACCCTGTCAAACTTGAGGGTATCTCCTCCTGGCCCGTACTCACGACAGTCAAGGAAGTCCGTTCCTTCCTTGGCTTCGCCAACTTCTACCGACGATTCATCCTGAGCTATTCCAATATCACTCGCCCCTTGATCGACCTCACTAAGAAGTCACTCCCTTGGTCCTGGACCCCCACATGTCAAGAAGCATTCACTACCCTGAAATGCCTCTTCCTCTCTGAACCAGTATTACACATGCCAGATCTTGCCACCCCCTTCGCCATCACCACTGATGCCTCACAGAACGCCACCGGAGGGATTCTTCTGCAAGCTGATTCCAATGGAGATTGGCACCCCTGCTCCTATCTGTCGCAGTCCCTGTCCCCTGTGGAATGTAACTACAACATCTATGATCGCGAACTCCTCGCGGTCATCCATGCCCTCAAATCGTGGAGACACTATCTCCATGGATCCCAATTTCCTGTCTAGGTTTTCACTGATCACAAGAACCTGACGTATTTCCGATCCCCACAGGCCCTCAACCGCCGCCAAGCCCGCTGGCTTCTCGACCTAGCGGACTTTGATCTCAAAATGATCCACGTTCCCGGATCTCACCTCGCGGGCCCTGATGCCCTCTCTCGTCGCTGTGATCACTTTCCCTGGTCGGACCCTGACAACCAGGCTGTCACTCTCCTCCCCCCATCCATCTTCGTTTGTGCCATTGACACTGCCCTTGCTGACAAGGTCGTGGCAGCTTCTGCTGGCAATCCCCTCGTCCTCCAGCGTCTCCAGTCTATCAACAAGGATATTCCCGCTGCCTTCCACTCCCGTCTTTCCGACTGGCAGATGGAAGGGTCCGTTCTGATGTATAAGGGCCGCGTATACGTTCTGGACTCCAGGGACTTACGCAGGTCTATTCTTCGCTGCTGCCATGATCACAAGACTGCGGGTCACCCCGGCTTCCTTAAGACCTGGCAGCTTGTTTCCACTGAATTCTGGTGGCCTGGTCTTGCCAGCCACGTGTGTTGTTATGTCAAAGGCTGTGCTACGTGCCAGCAAAATAAATCGAATATGCACCCCACAGTACCTCCGCTCACCCCAATTAAATCCTCTGCCTCTCGCCCCTTCCAACAGCTCTCGTGCGATCTGATCACAGATCTTCCCGAGTCCTCCTTCTTCGATTCCCTCCTGGTTGTGGTAGACCATGGGCTTATGAAGGGGGTGATTCTTTGCCCCACGAAGAAATCCATCACTGCCGAGGGAGTAGCTTCCCTCTTTTTTCACAAAGTATACCTCCGCTTCGGCCTTTATGACAAGGTCATCTCCAACTGTGGCCCACAATTCGCCTCTGCCTTCACCAAAGAACTCAGCTGAATTCTCAACTATGACCTCTCCCTCTCCACTGCATACCATCCCCAAACCGATGGCGAAACGGAACGAGTCAACCAGGAGATCGAAACATATCTCTGCATCTTCTGCGGTAATAACCCCGGTTCCTGGGCTGACAATATTTCCCATGCCAAATTCGCTCACAATCACCACCTCCATTCCATCACCAACCAATCGCCGTTCTATCTCATGATGGGATATGAACCCCGTGCCCTTCCCTCGGTAATTGCCGAATCCTCTCTTCCTGCAGTGGCTTCTCGTTTGAAATCCCTAACCACCACCCGCAATGAAGCCCTGGCATCCCACGAACTCGCCCGTCAAACAATGGCTGCCCGCACTCGTCAGAAATTCACTCCATTCAAACTCGGAGACAAAGTATGGCTTGAAGCCCGAAATCTCAAACGCTCCATCGTTAATCCAAAATTTGCCCCAAAACATGAAGGACCTTTTACCATCATGAAGGTCTTATCACTGATCACCTACAGACTCTGAATCCCTATGACATGGAAGATCCACCTGGTCTTCCATGCTTCTCTTCTTACGCCCTACCGTGAGAACGCTGTCCATGGACGGAACTTCCCGAAACCCCCACCTGACCTTATCGCTGGGAAAGAAGAATACAAAATTGACCAGATCTTACGACACCGCAGAACGCCATGATCCCGTTCCTTCCTGATCCAATGGAAGGGATACACCACCGAAGATGACTCATGGGTCCCTGAACGGGACTTGAAAAATGCCAGCTCCACTTTAAATGCTTATAAAAGACTCCACCCATCCATCTTCTCTCCCCAGTGCTCCTGAAACACCATCGTCACCAATGGCCATTGAAAACTCCTCCTCTGTCTCTATCTCCACCATCTCCACCATCATATCCTCCCCGCTCCAGAATGTCTCCCCTGTCGAAGCCAATGCTACCATTCCAAGCCCCCCACCTTCTTATCGCAGCTCTGCTCCTCCCTCTGAGCGAGCTTATTCTCCGACTTCATCCTTGGATATTCCTACCAATGCTTCAATTATTGAGCAACCTCCTCCTGCTTCTCCTGTCCCTCTTACACGAGTATCTGTTGCTACTATACAGGATGCTGTTATGTCAGTAGATATTCCCCTCTTCGCCAATTGTCTTCACAAAGATCCTCCCACCGGCAAAGATATCGTCCTTCTTTCTGTCCTCCTCCACAACCCTCATATCACCACGCACATTGAGCACTTCATCAACACCGGCTCCCCCCTCAACGTGCTCTATGGTGCCTACCTCCAGAACGAAACTATCATCATGCACGCCAGTGTCCCCTCTGCCCGCGCTGAAGTCACCCTTTGGGATTGCTTAATCCTTGACGACACCCATGATGTCCAAGCACAGCTGTACATTGCCATGTACTAGCTTGATATGCTCCCCTTCCTGGTTGACATAGATCGATATCTCTTAGACCTCGCCACTCACGTACACCCTCTTACTGAGGACCTCGCAACCCTTATCAATGCCTGCGAACAAGCTGCAGCCACCTTAGCCGGCCATGAAGCCGCCATCCGTGTCAGTCATCACCTACCCATCGCAAATCCACCGGAGCCCAGACGCCCTACCATCATCCCCGAAGAAGAAGAAGAACCCCCGGTCGAACACATCGACCCCGCATACTTAGAACGAGAACCATGCGAACCCTCTACCCCATCCGCCTCATCCTCTTCTCTCGACATGCATACTCAGGAGGCTTTACACTCTATAGAAACCTGCAACTTCCATCCCTCTCCTCTCACCCTGTCCAATCCATGCTATCCTCAAGTGTGTTTTCAATGCCACAGCCTCGGACATATGAAATGGGATTGTCCCGCCTACAGATGTCCTTTCTGCCTCACTTTTGCCCCCAGCCACAACCAAACCCAATGCCGGAACTACTGGTGCTCCCAATGTGGGCAACAAGCACCCGGACATCATGCGGATGTATGTATCTGGCACTGTCGCGATGATACCACACCTTCTTCTTCTTCCTCTTCTTCTTCCCACTGGTCCTTTCACTCCCGCACGTGGGCCTCCTCCAACAGCTCCTGGGGGTCAAACAGATCTCGTCGCTCATCAGGACGCTCGCGTCCTATCCCTATCCCTCTGCCTATCAAGACTGAGCATCTCGACGACGTCTACGTCGACAACGACCCCTTCAATGACGTGGCATATGCCAACATGACTGGTTCTCCGTGAATTAGTCTCAGTGGGACTTCAACGGTAACGAGGGGGTAATGTTACGATTCATCCTGGACTACCTTTTCTTTCCCTAATCTCATTAGCTATACGCTGTATTCTTACAAGTCGCTCGTTCAACTCCCACCTCATATGCTTTCTTTCCACCTCGTCTCACGTGACTTTATCCAGTTGGCTATTGCTGTTTCCATCACGTGACTCCGCAGTCCGCAGTCATGACGCCATCGACTGCGCATTTCATTTCCGCTCTCCTATTTGTAATTCTAATGATGCATCGCCTTCTCATTGGTTGCTGTTATCGTATGACACATCACCCTTTTCCACTTACCATTCTTAGTTACTATTTCTCATGGTCTGTGCGCAGACTCCTCATGTATAAATACCTGCACTCTCGCAGCAGAGATCCTTAGCTTAGACCTCCCTTGTCTTACCTAGTATCTCTGCAATCGACAAGGTCCTTGTTCCTTTGTCCCTTGCCCCTTGTCTCTCTTCGCCCGCTACATGTTCGTCTTTATGACCGTAGATCCCTTGAACCTGAGGACAGTTGGTATTGCCTTAGCACATCTGTACTCCGTGCCTACGTTGTTACTTCGCGCTCAATCGCTAGACGACTCACTTCGCCACTTGGTCACTTCATGTGCCAGTGGATTTCCCCGCGCCACGTGATCACTTACGCGTCCATGGAATACACTCGAACCTTTGACACTTAGGACCTCCCTATGCCTCCAAGGGCTACGTCCGATCCTACCTGGGTTGAGCGTAACACCTTTGCAACTTTTGGAAGAAAGTCTTTGTTAAGCTCAATGGTGTGGTCGAAGGATTAGGACGGGGGAAGTTTGTCAATTGTCTTCTTTACAAAAACATCTTTGAAGATTAAATATGAGGGAGATAGTTTGACCTTTGGCTTTTCTTCTTTCTGGGCTATTTCTGTGGAAATGGTGGTTTTGTTGTGAGAGAGGGGGGAAATCCAGGAGATGCATTTCTCCAAAAGTTGAGAGGTTTTCCTGTCAGGGTCAAGGTCAAGGTATTGGACTAGATATCATTGGGAAGTTGCTTGGGGGGAGTCGTGTTGAAGTTTAATCAGTTGGTCTGGGATGTGTACTTTGCCTTTAGCCCAATCTATGGTGGGATTGACCTCCCTTAGCCAAGGTAGTCCTAGGATCATGTTCTCTTTTCCATAGTTTAGATCAAAGAAATCTCATTTTTGTTCTATTTCTCCTATCTGGATGAAAAGGGAGCCTTTGTGTCAGATGACTCCTTCTTGGTTACTGATTCCATCTACATTCTGGACTTAAAGGGGTTTAAGTAAGCAGGTTAGGGGGTAGTGCTTTTTCATGACAAGGTCTTGGTCTATGAAGCATCCTGTGGCCCTGTTGTCAATGAGGGCAAAGGTGTCAATGATTTGCACTCCTTCCTGCAGAAAAATAGAAATGGGAATTCAAATTTCCAGGGCTTTACAGTCAGATACTAGTATAGGAGCAATTACTTGCGAAGGAGAAGACATCATTACTTTCCTCCTCTTTAAAAATCCTCAACCTCTTCAATTTTGGCTGAGGCCACAGTTTCTTCTTCGGTCAGGGTCTCCTTTTCTTCCTCAAAGCAGGTTTTGAGAACCTTGAGGACCTTTTCTTTAGGGACCTTTCTGTCATCCAGTTCTTTCATATAGGAGTTGATGGGAGAGGTCTTTGCTGCTCTGACCTGGGTGGTAGGCTTGGTAAATGAGAAAGTGGTGGCCAGTCTGTTGAAGCAGAAGGGGTGGTTGGTGGTCCTACAATCTACTTTGTGACAGATAAAGCAGCAGTTTTCCCTCATGTGTCTGGCTCTTTCTACAGGAAAGAGTTGGACTATATTGACATCCATAGTGTTTGGGTCTTTTTGAGAAGAAGGTGAATGGAAGAAGGGGAGGAAGGACCTTTTGTCTTGAAGGTCAGAGATGTAGTAGAAGTTGGCATGGAACTGGGTGGCTTTGGCAATCCAATCTCTCAAAGTGGAGGGAACAGTCTCCATGGAGAGAATGCATTCAGGGAGTTTGGAGTCTGGGCCTCAGATAAACCATTTGATGAGGGTGTTTTCGTCTTTGAAGCCAGTTTTTGCTGCTAAGAGTTGGAATTTGGAGATGTACTTCTTGAACCCATCCTTCTTATCTCAATAGTTCTGTCTCAGGTTCCCTAGTTTGACCCTTGCTTTGGCTGCTACATTATAGGGGAAGGTCTTTCAAAAGTCCTCCACCATTTTGGTGAAGGTTTTATCTTCTTTTTTGATCTCGTTGTCAATGAGCCTCAAGTATCATTCCTTGGAGAAGTCTCTTCCTCATCCCTTGCTCATCTTACTCAGGGATATAAGGAGTTTGGCATTGTCACCATAGAGAGGTTTGTTCATTTTAAAATAAACTACCATGGCCAGGATTCAACTAGAGGCATCATTTGGATCGCCAGAGAAATTGTTAGGGAGACCAGCCTTCAGCTCAGTTTTTCTAGTTGGGACATCAGTTATTTCTATGTCAACTGGTGCAGGGATAGTTGCTCAGGGGGTGTCAAAGAGATCCTGGACCTTGTCTCTGGGTAGCTTTGTTTCTGTGGGAAAATCTTCTGGGGATGGCTCAGGTGATTCTATGTAATAGCCTCTTCTGCTGACTCTGGAAATACTGGGCAATGTTTCATGATTCTGTTGAATAGCAGAAGCATGTAGGATGAGCTAGTTCTTTTGTTATGCTGGAGTGTAATTTCTAGCTATAGCAACCACTTATTGGAGTAGGTTGAAGTCTCATAGAGTGAAGGAAGGTCTCAGTGCCTAAGATCACAATCAATAAGACTGGAAGATTAGAAACTACACTTGGATTGCATAGAACTAGCTAAGGAATAGTAGTACAAGGGCAGCATATTTATAGGGGTGGCTGTGAAGCACAGACCAAGTGGTGTGCCACAGCAATCTACTGGATAAGGGAAAACAAAAAAAATGCGTGAAGGGGATTTCCTTGAAGGAAATGAAGCTGTTCATGGATGGAACAAAAGGACATGTCTAGGTCTAATACTTGAGGATTAGACTGTCAAAGAAATTGTAGGTGAAATCAGAATCAAGGTAAAGAAAGGAGAAACAGAAAAAAGAGCAGCTCTCCTGGAGTCCATAGGGAAAACTTGTAACAAAAAGCAATTCACCAGTCTCCATGTGTTACGCGAAGCGTACAAGGGCTTGTGGAGAGGACTAGGTGGGCAATACTCATGAAGAGACTGACGTCCGCTTAGTTTATCTAGCAAGGGGCTTTCCAGGGTGGTGGAAGTCAAAGGGGATTTGACTTAGGCTCAGGAGTTTTCAAGGGTGATCCAAGACTACGCTTGTATTGCGAAGATCAAGAATGAGGAATACAAGTATAGACAAAAGGTTTATATAGAAGAGACCAATGCGCACAGACCAAGGGACAATTCTGGAAAAGAAGACTATAGAAGCGTATGGAAAGTGGGGAACACTCGCCGTTGTGAGAGAAACGGCATAGGAGATGAAGTCCGAAGATATGAGTAAAGCCGAAGATAGGGTTCATTAGAACAATGGTGAGAACAGTGGGAAAACGGTGTTTGTAAGGAGAAGGACGGTGGTATAGGGACGACTAGATGTACCTTGCCAGGTGGTACAAGTACCACGTAAGAGAAAAGGATAATGCATGGACAGAGGAAAATAATTGTAACATTACCCCCACTGTACAATTGAGTCCCTGGCTCAATGATCCTACCATCACTCAACTCAAGCTCCGAGGATCTGGGATCCCCCATAGATTGCCGTGGACTGCGAGACTGATAGATGTTTATGCGGACAGTCACCAATGATGTGACCAGGTGTATTGCAGCTTCCGCAGTTACGATGGGGGCAGAAGCGATTGGTGTGGCCCCAATTGTTGCAAAAGTTGCATCTCTGGATAAGACAATGACAGGCAGGATGACCTGGGGTGAGGACGTGACAATGGGGACAACAGTATTGTGGACAGTTGAACTGATAGTGGCCCCGACGGTGGCAATGGTGACACTTGGTGGAGGGAGAAGCTGGGTGAGTGTTGATCTGTTCTGGCTCAGGTAGGACACGAAAAGGAGAGGATAGGGTGTGAGCGCTGCCAAGTAAATAGGTACGGGGGCGTTTCCGTGGGATTGGGATGGTGTTACACTCAACCCGGGTAGAATCGGACGTAGCCCTTGAAGGTGTAGGGAGGTCCTAAGTGTCGAAGATTCAAGTGTATTCCACAGACGCGTAAGTGATCACGTGGTGCGGGGGAATCCACTGGCATGTGATGTGACCAAGTGGCGAAGTGAGTCATCCAGCGATCGGGCGTGAAGTAATGATGTAGGCACGAAGTATAGATGTGCTAAGGCAATACTGACCGTCCTCAGGTTCAAGGGATCTATGGCCATAGAGGCGGACGCATAGCGGGCGAAGAGAGACAAGGGACGAAGGAATGAAGGTACAAGGACCTTGTCGATTGCAGAGATGCTAGGTAAGACAAGGGAGGTCTAAGCTAAGGATCTCTGCTGTGATAGCGTAGGTATTTATACGTAGGGAGTCCACACACGGACCATGAGAAAAGATAACTACTAGTGGAAGTGGAAAAGGATTAACACGTTGTATGATAAGGGGAGCCAATGAGAAGACGACGTGTTACTAAAATTACAAATAGAAAGGCGGAAATGAAATGCACAGTTGATGGCATCATGACTGCAGACTGCAGAGTCACATGATGGAAACGGCAATAGCTGACTGGACAAAGTCACGTGAGACGAAGTGAAAGGGAAGCGTACAAGGCAGGAGTCGAATGAGCGACTCGTATGAATACAGCGTATAGCTAATGAGATTAGGAAAAGAAAAGGTAGTCCAGGACAAATCGTAACAGATGGTGTGAATAATTTCTTCATCGTCAGAGTCCGAGTGGGAGTCCTGATCATCCTCTTCAGAGTCAACGAGGGTTGCAGAGGTGGACGGAGGGGGAGAGGAGAGTCTAGCGGCAAGTGGAGGAGTGGGAGCGGGGATAGGAAGAGGGTCCTGTCCCGGGGTAAGGCGAATAGAAGAATTTACAGGGCTAAGAGTATCATCTAGTCGTTGAAGGTAGGCATCGCGTTGGTCTTGGGGAAGGGAAAGGTAGATATGACGAAAGGTAGGGTAAATCATAATGGTGGGAAGGGCTGTGATGAAGGTTCCAAAACCATGACTATGTAAAGTGTTGAAAAGATGATGAAGGGTGTCTCCTAAAGCAAAGCGAAGAGGAAGATCTGGTGACTCAGCTGCGTGAAGCATTAATTGAGCACAGGAGATTCCATGGTAGGTACTAATAAGATCTTGAGAAATAGTGTCATCTTGAAAAAGGGGGTCTTCTTCGATTTGGCAGAGAAGAACAGGGGAGTCTAGGACAGCGGCATAGAGCAAGTGGACCCCATATTCAGGCAAGAGTGAAGGATAGACACATCGAGAACGTAAGGATGATGATAGGCTCGAGGATGAAGATAAGGGGGATGAGGTGATGGAGGATGACAGGAACGACATAGTGAAGGATATTGACGTAGAAAAAGAGCATACAATGGGGGTTGGGTTCAGGCAGGAGATGCTCACGAAGAGACCGTTGACTGGCTGATGACCCAACTCAAAGGTGATGCCTTCGTTTATATGCTGTGAGGATAGTGGGAGCGTGATGGAGATTAGACTCGGGTTCCCACGTATTTTCGGATGATGAATAACCCTTCCATGCGGTCAGGTACTGGCGACGTGATTGAGGACCCCCGTGGGCTATTACTGCTTCAACTTCCCACTCTTCCTTGTTATCTATGATGTCAGGTGGGGGAGATAAGAACGCAGGTCCATGTGCTTCACTGGTCCGATAAGAAGATAGAAGCGAGGCGTGGAAGACGTCGTGTATCTTCCATGTGGAGGGAAGG
>JBBPRF010000257.1:0-34829 GCA_038092875.1 Lanmaoa pseudosensibilis
TACCGTGGTCTTCCATGTCGATACGTCCGCACACAGACAGGAACTTGGGGACGTGGTGGGGGTGGGGGTGGGGGTGGGGGTCGTCGTCGTCGGCTTAGGCGATGTAGTTGTACTGGGTGAGCTCGGCGCGGTCGTCGTCGACCCGCTGCCCATGTTGTCCCGGATATTGTCCCATTTGCTATCCGGATAGCTAGAAAGAGAGACCAACGCACGCGCTAAGTAAATGTATACCCGGGTCATTTGGGTATGCGGGAACCTACTGGATGTGGTTCTGAAAAAAAAAAAAAAAAGAGTGAGGTGAGGTTCGTCGGTAGGGGAAAGAAAATGCCGGTGTTGCATTCGTTTGCTCAAACTCACCGGTGTCTGATCCAGCTGACCGAGCGTCACTCCGGCGGTATAAACGAGCGAGTCTGAACCTGTCTTGTCGGTCGAAAGCTAGTAGGGGTATTGTCAGGGGGACGAGAAAAAAACACCATGCCGATTTCATGCGACATACGTCCCAGAACATGCATCCCGCCAATGATTTAGCCATGACATATTGGGCCTTGATCTTCACGATGTCCGGAACGTCATACGAAACGAGCTCCCGCTTGGTCTTGTCGTAAGAATAGCTCGCGACGTCCACTAGGTCTTCGACCACCTGCGCACCCGGTAGCGGGAGGTACTTGTAAGAGTAGACGCCGGGTCCGTACGTCCCGGGACCAACCTGGATTGGAGATCAGTAGACCCAGAATGGACCGAGATTTTTTACCCTGATTCACCCCGCTGTATGGTTGTCCTATTCCGGTTGTATTCTCAAAGGCACGTCCATAGAGTGGTATTCCTACGGATCTCGTTTCATGAGTCGGTCCTTTCGCAGAGACTGAAAAAAAGTTATTACCAATTACGAACTTTCCGGGAGTCGCGCCAGAAGAAGTGTAGTGCTGGACAGCAGCATCCGTGCTCACACCTGTCCTCGAGCCGCCGTATAGATTCGCTTGGTTGTCCGCCTGGGATAAATAACGTAAAGAACTGAAGCGTGCTCATGAAAACGAAAACGGGTTACAAATGTCAGCCAAGATCCAGAATAGTCATACGCCTATACAAAAAAAAAGGTGAGCCCGCGATATACAAAGATGGAACAAGGTCCGCCCGTACCATCAAATTCCAATAAGTGAGAACTTTGTCCAACTGTGGGACTGAATAGTATGCGTAAGCCCAAGATCCCGCTGACACTGCGGCCTAGAAATCCCGTCGTGAGCCAAGTTGCATATGGAAAAGTCCGAGCGTACCGTCAATTCGTAAGGTGTAGTATCTCCGTTTGCAATCGCAAGTTGATCAAAGGCAGCTCGTAGGGATGTCATGAGATCCAGAAAGCCTTGGCCCTCCGCTTCGTTTGTTGGATACTCGAAGTCTACATCTCTACACGGACTCGTGTTAAGTATTGAGAACGGCGAGGGAATAGGAAACCTACATTCCGTCAAATCCATAATCCTTGATTAATTGAACTGCACTCGTAACAAAATTTCCCCGGAGAGTGCTATTGGTGAGGAATGAGAAGTGGCCTTCCTGGGAATACGTCCCACCGCCAACAGACAACAAGACTTTCAGGGATCTTTTTGGGTTCAAAGTGAGTTCCTATGGAGAAGATGACTCGCAAAGCATACCGATGGGATAGCTTCAACAAGTAGAGCTGGGCGCGACGTCAGTGATGCCAGCATGACTATGTGAACGGCCAACATCACCTGTTTCAAACAGCCATACAGGTTGTTCCCTAGGTCGGTCGAAGGGTCACCAGGAAAGAGTTTCTTCAGCAACCGTCAGCCGAAGACGTCCTCACCCTGACGATGAGCTGCGACAAGCATACCTCTTCATCAGCATAACTGTCCGTAAGGAAGGCCTCGCCGGTGTTAGGCGACACATCCGCGAACGCATACAGGATATGTGTCAGTTGGCTTGGGTCAATGTCCGTTGGTTCTATGATAGGTCAGTCACGACAGAAGTGATGATCGTCTGACACGTACGAAAGTTGGGAGCATATATACCCCTTTGGATGAGAGGGAGATTAGATAGCTACCAGAGGTGGTAGAAAGACGATACCAGTTCGTGAAGTATGCCGCTTGGATGTATGAATTAGAACTCCGGGGTTGCGTGCTATGAGATGATTCGTCTGCTGCAGTCAGTATGGACGCAGCATAGGACGACCCCAGGGTAGATAATAATATCAGAGTCGAGAACCATTTAGACGAAAGCATTGCAAACATGGCTAGCAAGCGAATGGGGGGCCTGAGCAACCTCGCAGGAACTCAGATGGAGAGGGTCTTTTTGTAATGAGAGGCAGGCTGAAGGATCGCCGAGGTGGACTGAAAACGTAGTCCTCGACTCCTAGCATTTGCCTCTCGATAAGGTGCGACATGGGTCAGTTTCGATGGCCTAGTCCGCTATCAAAGGGTCGGCTTTCATACAAAATCGACCCCTGAAGAGCAGAAATCAGTGGCTCAGCAAGGGACATGCCACAGCGCGGCGCCGTGGCACGAGATAAACCCGGAGTGGGTTCGGAGACGAGTCCCACCGAGCCACGTCGCATTATCAGGATCAGAGTAAAACCCACTGTCCATGGCAGGATGATTGACTTACTAGCAAAGGTTCACCTCCTTTCGGAAGGAAACTCCTGTACATCCAAGTCACTGCGAAGCTCAAGGTCCCGATGCTCCGATAGCTTGCACCTCCCTCGACGCTTTAAATAACCGGATTACCATACGAAAACATTAAGACATGGTTGGGAATGTATCGAGCATAGCAACAGTACAAGACGCCCCACCAAGAAAGGGTACTTCAAACGAGTGTAGAGGAGGGTGTCAATTTTTGGGAATATGCTGCGTTGATTTGTAGTAAAGCTTGATCGGGGAAGAGGATGGTAAGTCTGCGGGGACGAGCAAGGATGGCGATGCTGAAGCAAGGAAGGACAAAAAGGATCCAAAGGAAAACAGAGCTGACTGAGCAATGCGGATACTGCAAACTAATGTGTTAAGATAGATAGCAACAGTGGTGAATAGGGGAGAGTAGTGACCCAGGACGAAGAGACTCCCGATCTAGCGTCCTTGATCAAGAAGCTAAAGTCCATGGTCGAGAAGAAACGATAGGAAGGAGTGCGACAATGTAGCATCGGGAGGTGTGCCGGAGGTGGTATAATGAGATGCCACAGAAATCCCAACGCCGCTCGGTGGCGCTCGACCTACTTCCTAAGTCACGATCATAACGTATTCAGCGAAGAGGAATTCTCAAGCTCGATACAACATCACCTTGGCAAACTTCCCAGTCGTTCGTTCAAGTAGCACACCTCCATCCTCCCTTCGTCTAAACGAACATTCTATCCGCAATGTTACACATCCACATAAATAAGCACCGGTTCTCCAACACCTTCGATCTCTGGAATCACGCATTTCAGGTCAAATGCCTTTGCGAGCACTATCTTGAAGATCTTTTGAACATTGATTGATGCGGATGTTGAACAGAAGATTAGCGATGCATGCATTGCTCGCGCAAATCGCTTCGCCTGCAAACTCGTCGGTGGATAGATTCGAACGAATCAACACATCGACCGACCTGTTTAGTAATCTCCTCCTGTTCATCCCGCGGGAAGGTTGCAAACGTGTCAAATTTCGTCCCGATCAAGAATGGAATTGCGGTCTGCGAGAGGATGATGTGAGTTTCATGCGCACGAGACCTCATTTGGACATCATAAGATCGAGGATGATCGCAGCACTTCTGCTAAAACGCTCTCGTTTCCCAATCACGCACGACATCGCGCAACTGAAAACAGGAAGGCAGCACACTCATCGACTCACCTTGTTGAACCCCCTGGCTTGTCGATACCACTCTTTCACCGAGTTCAGCGTCGATTTTCGCGAAAGGTCGAACATGAAGAGTATGGCAACGGCATCATTGCAAACAAGAGGTAGCATGTTCACAAATTCTCGTTGCCCTCCAAGGTCCCAGATGGAGAATGTGATTGTTGTCCGTCGCACGGTTATTGTCTTCTCCATGAAATTAACGCCTGACGGGGGCTAGTTGAGCAATGAACGATTTCGTTGAACTGGAGTACCAACCCAGCGTCTGGATATAATCTTCATCGAAACTGCCCTCCACATACTTGACCATGAGACTCGTCTTGCCTATCTGCGAGTCCCCGACCATTCCGACTTTGATGACCACGCTATTCTTCTCCTCGTTGTTTTCGAGCAAGGGGTGCGGACTTGGACCGCTGGGGCCGGCCAGCGAGGAAGAGGAAGTTGAAGTCGTCGGAACGGACATAACAGGGCCAAGTAGGGGTTGAATCCGAATGAAAGATTTGCTGGAAGCGTAACCTTTTGGAAACTAGGGTATAGAGTGGTAGTATGAAATAGGAGGGATCAAAAGAAATCGGCAGAACAGTGATAGAAAAGAAAGACGCGTTCTGAATCTGTGATGCGTTGGTGAGAGGTTCGATAAGCGCTCCAGGTCAGAACGACCGGCCTACGCTCAGGAAAGGGAAGAACTGAGGCGTAAACAACTTGAAATTGTTGCTTTGTCGTCCGTCAAAACCAACGCAGAAACAGATGAGGTGCAATGGCGAGATGGCTGAACTGGCACAACCTGTGTCACCCCCCAGTTCGCAGGCTCGGCTGCCACGGTTTGGATTTCAACCACCACTCCCAATGAGATCTTTGCTACGAGAGTTGACTCATTGCTCGTTTCATACGCAAGTTCTTGTTGTGTTCATCATCTGGACGGTATATTTCGCCGGTCTTGCTGGATGCTTATGCCAAGAGACTGGCACATTTATTCCATCATTCATTCAGGAATACCATATGCTACAGGATATAGACCGGTATGTTGTCGGTTGTGCGTCTGTCGTACATAACTTGTTCTCCTTAGACTTGAGTCCAGGTGTCGAATAGCAAAATTCTCGGTCTTTTTTCATAACAACGGTCGACTTGCCATGGACATGCATGCAGGTTGTACTTTCCATTTTCGTGTCGCCAAGCGGAGGCGTTTTCTCTCCTATTTCCTGAGTGAGATCCGACCTGTAGCCCCTCAGCCTCTTGCCAATGTTGCCATCCATGGTCACCATTCACGGGGCTAGAGTGACTATCTCTACCGTTCAGCAGACGTTTTCCGCCCATTCTTCGCATTATGGGCCTGGGCCATCAACTATTTTAAATACGAGAATTCCTACTGTCCTTCTGCACACTCAGCTTTGACATGTTTTCCAGCATGGTGTGTTTACTTTTGTAGGCGCAGGTGAGTAGCTTCATGAAGAGCAGTTGTACTTGTGTTTAAAACCAACTTCCAGCATTTGCCCAAACTTCCTCTTCATATACTAAGTTAGCAGAAGATTTTGATTTCCAAACTGTCCATAACATCTGCGCCGATCACTTTACAATGGATGGGTATTACCCTTGTGTGCTGTGGCTGGGGACCTTCTCGCGGCTTGGCCATGTAACAATAGATAGTGTACTCGTCCCGTTACATCGTGTGAGGACTCCTTCATCCTACTCGCAATTACACTAATTAATCGACAACTGCAGTGGTTACGTCCAGCCGACGTAAGTACCCCACAATCGATGCTATTGGGTATGTAGATCGTGTGTTGCAGAGTTATTCCGGTCCGGCGATTAAGGCTCCACCTTCATATCTCAACTCACGTATATTTGCTCCGACTCACGGAATGGCCATCTAGATTATTAACAATCACAGGTGGAGTGGAGGTAGCGTCGATCTTGGTGGGCGCCGGTGCAATGGCGTGAGCATGATCTAGTCACTGTGCGGTCGATGATCCCAGAGTACTCTCGCGGAACACGCTATGTTCTTTTCTCTCTCTTGACGCTTGTTTCCGGCATTAGTCGGATTCTTGCGTGCGAACACTGGTGTGGCGCATAGTCCCAATTATCAGAACTACCCCAGCGGTTCAGCAGGCAGCACCACCTCCATTCCAGTTCCGATTTGACGTCGACGTCGATGCCAAACATCGCTGCATCAGCTACATCGACGGTTACTGTCTGTAACAACTGGTTCTATCAGGTCATCTGCAACGGTTCTCAGATAAATGGAGTTCAGACCAATAACGCTGCCCAATGGTGTTGTCCCGCTGGCACCAAACAGTCAAGTCATCCTATCAGCTGGTCCGTACGACTTAGCTCGTATTCTCTTCCAAAGTGGAATGGGTCCCTCAGATATGATTTCGATTGTAGAAGTCAATTCTATGACAGCGGCAAACCTTCCTCCTGCTAGCCAATATATTGTTTACTCGTCCTTCAGTTGTCGTTTACAACAGTTGAGTAGACATATAGTTCAGCCCACGCCCAGCCTACTATGCTGCCAAACCAATTTGGGGTATTTGCAACTTTGTGCAAGGGACAGTCCGCCCTGGCGCAGCTTATCGGTGAACACGAGCTACCCATAAAATGCATTGCAGGTATGTTCATTCTCTGATACAATCTGCGATATTGAATGTCGTCTTCATCATCATTGCTTGTGAGCGAATTTCACGAATTACCTAATGTAGGACAAAACAACGTCTAGGTACAAAAGAGGCCCCCGCCGCTTTCTCGATCGTGTCTAGCATTAATACAGGTGGCAGCCGTTTTTATATGTTCATCTCCGTTACGCTGACCATCCTCCTCTCAGTCCCTGGAATGGTGATCATCACACCGGCACTACCACCATGATTGACGCCTAGCGTATGAATTCTTATTTGACACCACGTTTTTCTTACAGTTGGCAGGGGCTGTCATCACTCAGTCGACGTCCATGATCCAGTGAACAAATAAAAATGGAAGCGATGCGGAGTGTTCCATAGGCTAACATGGACTCCAACCACCGGACTGGAACCTGCACTATGGGCGCAAACGTATCTGTAGCCGTGGTCGATGGGAACACCAAGGCGTTTGGAACAACCAATTTGGCATCAAATCCACTTGCTGCTGTGGCTCATCGGAACTCGGCTCGTTGTGGATGTGTCGATTATCCCTGCCCTTCCAACGTGATGTAGTCCTCATGGATTGATCACGTCCATAGCAGAGCAGGTTTTTTTCATCGCAAATGTTCTGGCCCTAGTTGGTGGTCCTAACCATGTGTTTCGTTTTCTCACTATCCGTGAAGGACAGAGACCTGGAACGTAGTACCCCCGAACCAACGTGGATCCGGCGAGCAGTGGGCTGGGGGGTGCTTTGAACATGAGTTAGTCGCGCACAAGCTGTTCTAATTAATCGATCAGATGCATTTTGCAAATTGTGTTTCACAGAAGGCCAAGAAGAGCCCTCGAGAAGCAAATCAACGAATGTTTCTAGCCCCCCAGTAAATGCGTAATTCTCCCGAGTAAGGTTGAAGGAAAAAAAGTAAAAAGTGATATGAGCCCGTTGGATATTGAGGAAGCTCGGTAAAGGGTTTAAATGGCTCTCGGGTTCGAGGCTTGTCTGTCCATGAGGCTGAAGGTGGCCCACACGCGTCACACTCTTCCGCAGGAGAGCCCAAAGCCACCCAGGGTCCTTTCGCCAATGTAGAGAAACGAGGTGAACTACACGCTATACAATACACATAGATTAACAGCATCATCCTGTGAAGGAACGGAATACTTACAGATATAATGCCAGCCACGGTGCGAAGGGAGGAGGCCAGTGACGTGCCCACCCCACTACAATGCTTTCCCTTAGCCAAATCATCCAAACTATCAATCGTTCCACTTACAAGCTGGATATGACCGGCGTTGTAGGACTATTCGGAGGCAACAATGCGGTCGATGCATTGGAGACGATCCACTTATACGCAGGTCGGAGATGGGTGGGATGGTACAACTATCCAGGCGCCGCGACCGTAGCAAAGAGATTTGGCCAAATGGCCAACTCTCGAGTGTGGGACACCCTTTTCCCTGGACCGAACGAATCCCCTGCGATTACCTTCAACCTCGCTGGCAAGCCTGGCCCTGTTTACAATGGGACATTTTCTGGAACCAAAGTAGGGACGAAGTATCTGGGGTATTTGACAGCAGAGGCGTGCGCAGGTCATCGCGGCAAGGCGCTCCAATTCTTTAAGAGGGATGGCACTGAAGCAAGGAAGACTGGGAACTGTGCCGCAGTCACAGTTATTTCGCTTCCTCGAAAACAGCACGAAAAGATTTCGCGGAGCTTGACAATGGCTACCGTCAGTGTCACCAAAGAGAAACATGAATTCATCCAGATGAAACCCAAGTCCGACCCTCTCGCGCTCTGGGCAATCGTGCCGTCGTTGATCAGCATGCTGGCTTGCGCCTTCTGCCTGGTCGGCCGGGATCCCCTCGGTGCATCGCTTATTTTTCTCGGCATTGTCAGCAGCGGCTTCTCATCCCTTGCTCTCGGGACGGCGGCACTAAGGATTCGTGTTCCAGTACCGTCCACAGCTTCGCCACCAGGAGATGGGTTAATGTTTCCAGGGGATGGAAGTGTAATAATCTTGAAAGGAGAGGAGGCGGATGTGAACATAATCACGAAGGGGGAGTTCCAACTCGATTATTCTAACGGGATACTGCCTCATGACAAGCACCACATGATCGGAATTTGCGCGCTCCTCTTGCTGGCGCAGTTCCTGTTACAGCTCCTCCTCATCCCACTCACCACCTTCTTCAGCCAAATCGCGTTCCTTATCTCCTTCATCGCGTCGGGAGTGTATCACTTGTATGTGGCATCGCATCATAGGGAACTGGTCCAGCGGGAGCTCCTCTTCCAGGAACTTTCTGCGCGAATGGAAAAACGGATATTAGGGACGAGGACGCAAATGGCGGTCTTTGTCTGTTTAATGCTCGGAGACGGCGGCAGATATCAGCTGATGTCCAGCCCCGATGATGTTTTGTGCCGCATTCTACCCAACGAGACACCGGTTTGGAAATACTGGAGGAGAAAGGTGTTAAAGGAGCTGGTGCGTTTCGGGAAGTGGGACTCAGCATCGTCACTCCCCTACGCTCCGAGCATCCAAGCCGGGCCTGAGGATCAAACAGATATCGATGAACACTCGCGTTTCACCGAACAGGACAAAGGGCTCCTAGACGACCTTATTGATGACGCCTGGTGCGTCTTCAGCGGTTATCCAAATTGCCGAACTGGCGAGCCCGAGGTCGAGCGGGAACGAGGCGAAGACAATGCCTACTTGCTTCAGGGAGGTAGTGCTGCCTAATGTACGCAAATTCTTGTCAGCGCTGGCATCCATATTTGTTTCGAACAAAGTCCCAGTTTCAGGCATCTTAGTTATAATCGATGAGGCAGAACCTAATGTTACCGCAGTTATGTTGTAGTATATTGCTCCAAGGCGTAGCCTGGGTATTCGCTGTTAATGCGTACATAACGGAGTAACCATGCAACGATTCGCTACCTTTCAAGTTCCAGTGGATCTCAGTTCGGTACTGCATACTTGACTCGCGAGCATGCTAGCCAAAACTCTCTGCCCCCTTCTTCACTCCAGCCTAGCGGGCCAACATCGCAATCGGCGCAAATGAGGAATTTAATCGCTTTCGGCGAGGCTATCGAGGGACATCAACTATTGTTGCAAATACTGAAATGAGAGTTCCAATACCTGTTGTGTCTCCCGTACGAGCCACAGGTCGAGAAAACCCAACATTCTCAAACTCCATTGGGGATGGTGTGATCAGCCACCATTGCACTGTCGCAGGTGGTGCTGGAAGAGGAGCCAGAGCGGGATTAACGGGATGCCCTGGGGAATCCATCTGATGCATAATTGACGATCACGACACGACTTCGATGTCCATCGGCCTTACCTCAATCCCAGATCGCTCGACTAGCTTGCCAATGCCACGCTTCAGAATGACACTGCGACAACCTCGTGGACAGAGGAGGTCGTATTTGTTCGTTAAAACACCGTCCTCAGATTCGCGAGGAACAGTGAGATCGGGCAACGCGAGTTCTTGGAATGTTCGGCCTTCCCCAGTCAGTGTTCCTGGGGCCATCCGCAATGCCTCAAGGATCCCAGATGGTAAAGGAGTGCCCATTTCGTCGAGTCTAGCGCTTCAGTCCTGAGTTTTGAGAGATATCTGAGACGCAGGATGGGAACAAATTCTCTCCCTCTAAAAACTCGAAAAGGGAACGACATAAAATCAAAAAATGAGTGGACAAAATGCATTAAGAGGGAATCGAACCCCCGGCGGGTCGATGGCAACGACCCAGGTTACCACTACCCCATTAATGCGATTAAATGCAAGGCCGATTTTCGGCAAAAACCTTGTTTAGTAAGAAACTTCCACGAGTGGGTTTTTTGTCCCTTCACACCCACTACCTCCCCTCTTGTAAACAAGGTGACAAGGTAATGACAGAGTGAAACAACCGGCCACTAGATTTCGATTACCTTGGCGATCAGCTATAATACTCGGCTTCGCATACCCAGCATGTCAGCAGTTGGTTACATGGTATGCTACACAATACTCTTATCCAAAATAGCCCACAGATCAGTCCAAGTTTGGTCAGTCACGACAGATTCACTACCAACCCCCCGCTACTCCTGAACTGTCCTATGACCTGACCTGCATAGTTTATGACGACTTCTCTCTCCCGTCCAGCAATATTATCGTCAACGGTGAAGGTTGCGGAGGTGAGCTTTCCGCCACTCCAGGCAAAGTCAAGGGTAATCCCGCCGCGGATGCGCGCGCCTTTGATCGAACCAGTGTTCCAATTGGCGGGTAGCGTTGGCAGGAGTGTCACCTGAAGTGGAATGTCGATACTAGCCACGTCGGGAGCTTGCAACAGACCGTTCTGGAAATGGGGTATATCAATTTATAATAGTCTTTGTTGGCATATAACTACCAACCAAAAGTGCAGCCGGGTATCCAAAGTTGGCATCAATTTGGAACACGGTCGATCCAGGGGTATAAAGATCGAACAAGTTCGCGGCAAAATTCCTCTCGATAGTATACTAACGCGACGATCATCAGGAAACTCAAGTGAAAACAAATTGGACACATACAGTGAGCTCTTTGTAGAACTCGCTTTCATTTCCGAGTTGAGCCCAACCCGCTGCTCTCCAGACCTTCTCCCAGCCTGAATCAGCGTCTGGGCCAGTGCCGATACCTCTGTGAAGTAAACTTGTTTCAGCGGCCGCCAGAACTTGCTCTTTGGTATAATTCAGGAATGTTCCATTGACGGTCAAACCGCCCTGTAGAGCGCGATCATATGATGCAATAGCATAACCTGGGTATAACTGAAATTTTTCTGAGATGGGTCACACAGGATGAACCCAGTGTACTGACACCTATCAGGTGACTCAGGTGGCGATGGGTATCCGTTGGGGAATCCATATCGACTTTCCATTCTGGGAGCGGTCCAGCGGTTAGCCAAGTGGTAGCTATAGATGGTTGAGACAATTGACCTTGTAATTGACCCCACCCTCCGACGCGGAGGCCCTTGTCCATTTGAGCACGCTTAGATAACACAGCTGAAAACTTGTTTAGAAACGACTATCTGCCAGGTAAAAAAACGTACAATTCAAGAATGCAGTGTCTGTGTCACCAGCAGCCGCATATCCTTGTTCAACGGCATTGAAAAGTTGCCAAATAAGCTGCTGAGCGTGAGCACATCCTGGATCCTTGTCATTCAATGCAGTATGTGATATTAATCTGCATTGAGCATACCGAATGTGATCGGAACTTGTTCAGGAGAGTTGCAGGGTGCTGTGACTAGAGTGGAGTCGTTGAAGTATAAATCCTCGATAAGCTTCTCAAGGTGGAAACTTGCAACAGCCTACAAGTGACCCATCGTGAAATTTCGTCGCACAGACAACAACCATGGTTACCTTTACAAGCGGATATCCTTGAGATTTCCACCATTGGACATCGTTAGTATAGTCAAAGTGGTCCCAAGCATGGACCATCTGGCATGCATGGGTACAATGCTATAACCATAAGTGCTTGAGAACGCACCATCCAAACATTTGATTCTACGATGAGTTTATAAACTGGACGTGTCAACTTAACTCGGACCGACAACATACCAGGATAATCAGCCCACTGTGCTGAATTGCCGCTGTGTTTCATTCCAGTATGGCCAAAAATCTGGGGACCTTTAGGACGTCAAAGTGCTCAACAAGTCAAGCTGGCGTACATTCATCTACAGCAGTATTAGCGTATGCCAGACGACATATTGGGATGAAAAACCGACCTCGCTATGAGTTACCCAGCCAGAGCTAATGTTGTACAGAACCCAAGCAGTGTAGGCCCCACGTGGAGCCCAGGTATGCTAAATCCATTATATTTTGGTGTCCCTTTCCTCGCAGGTGGTAGCATACCTCGAAGTAATCAAATAAGGGAACAACAACATTCATGTTGGTCATCTCCGCGAACCAATAATTCATCTGGATATTGATGTTGGAGTCTACGAGTGAGGTTAAACATGCCGGCTAGTTAGAAATTCATAATGCACTCACGGTAGTCTGTTTCACATATTTACCGTCGCACATATTATTTAATTCAGGGTTAAACGATGAACACTCACCCGCAGACCAAGCGCTCTCCAACCCATCAGCCCACTTGCCCTGTAGGTTTGCGGGTAGAGTCCCTCTAGCACTACTGGTTAATAGATACCTGCCAAAATTGAATGTCAACCACTCCAGGTATGTATTTCCAACGTCCGTTTGGTATGATGCAACAATCTGGTCCGTAGGGGTGCTAAAGTCTGGTATCTGACCGAGCGAAAGTGAAAATGGTCCCATAATCGACTGATAGTCTGCAACATGTTCAGCGAAAATGGAACTGTAACCAGTAGGTGTAAGATTCGCTGAAGCCAAAAGGTTAACAAGATTGTTGTGAGGATCCGGGCCTTGAAAAGAGTAATTGAAAGCAGTATTTCCAGCTGCCATAGCATAGTTGGTATCACCGACCCAAGTAATCCACGCTTCGGAGGCACCGTTTACGCTGAGCGTGGCGTTGGGAGGACTTGAACCGGAGACGGCAGAACATTCCGCGGCGCTGCCTGGTGCCACCACTTGAGCAAGTATCTCGTAGAGCATCCCAGGGTTGGACACATAGCCCCTGATACTAAGAGTTGAGTTATCAATACAAGTGACATTGGGAGTCGGAAGTCCCGGCTCGGCGCTGACAGAGAACGCGTATGTGAGTGGCGGGAGTTGGTTGGTAGAGTTCACGTATTGCACGCAAGCTTGAGTGGGATGCGAGCAGAACGTCTCTCTGTCACCTGAGTTAGTCAACTGTTCTCTCCTCGAAGCGTCATCGACACACCGGTTAAAGGTTGCACCACCCTGTGACCATGTGGTTCGTGTAATTGCTTCGTCAAGGTCCAACCACCTCGCATAATTCGTCACCGTGCCGGAGGTGTCCAACGTCGCCAGCAGATAGCCTGCCCCAGCATATGAACCTGTAGCGGCCCGCCCGGAGAAAAAGTAGCCAAGGATAGCATAGCGTGTGAGTGGGCGTCAATCCCGAAGATAACCATCCTCACTTACCATACGCGCCACCATCTGTCATAATCTCCTCCATATCTTCGCGATGCTGTTAGTTTCATTTGAGTACATATATGGAAAATCAATCGTACTATCAATTGTGCCAGATGAGCTAGAAAAGATAGTTTGGCGAATGCTCTGCATGTCTTGGGCAAGTTGAGTGTACTGCGAGGGCACACTGTTGCCACCGTTGTACGACTGCGATGCGCAAGCCATCATGAGTTTATCACTTCTAAACACAGGGCCGGACCACGTACAGGATCCTGAAAAGGTCCCCCGGACCAGAGGGATTCAATGTTGAGCTGAGTTGACTCCTGTGAAGTGCCACCAGGGAGCATCGCTGTATTTTATCATACGTTCTCAGAGCCCGCGTTGAGTGACATAACTAGCACATACCAGCTAAATAACCATTTCCGACTGGAAGCAACTCTTGCGCCCATATTGTTCCTGGCGTCGTGTACCAGAGGCCATTTCCAGAAGACGGGAAACCAGGAGGGGTAGAAAGTGAGAGAGATGCACACGTTGTGACAGCTACAAGGCAGGAGATCCGCCTGAACAGCATCTGAATGGAGTAGGGTAGATAACCCGACAGGAAATGAAAAAGAGAGAAAAAGCAAGCCCAGAGGCGACCGCCCACGAGCTCGAGCGGTGAATCCATCTTGTCTAGCAAGACTTTATAGGTAGTCCCGGAGAGAAGATGTTCGAATAAATGGTTCCGTTGTGTCCTAGAAATATTACGCGAAGAACTGGGGAATCGAAGCTATACGCATGCTCCAGGGACCCGCGGTGACCAGTCCTGGAACGGGAGCGGAGCAAGTGATGATGGGGATTCGGTTTGGATGAGACCGGCGCTTTTCTTCAGCGTGAGCGACGCGGACGTCCTTGTGGGTGATGAATAAAAGGACGAACCCACCCAAATATGTAAAGCATCGTGGAGCATGACAAGATTTGACCGGTCGCCGGTCGGGTCTCACACTCGGGAGGTCAGCTGCAAAGGCCATTTGCTGCGCGATCGGATCATTTATTGATTTTCAGCTAGTTCCTATCACGTGCCATGTTCGACACCTAACGACTCCCAAACAAGTTGACCGCGAGGATGTGCCATAGTATGCAGTTGGGCCTTTCGCGACTGCGATACTCGTCGAGTACTCGAGTCATGACTCATGACATTGTCGTACTAGGACAGTTACGCGCCTCTTCTCGGAATCCTCGCTTAGCCGACATATGTACAGCACGCGAGACTGTTCGCCCCACATGCCATGGTTCAGAGTCCTCTGTTGGTGACACCATCACCAAACTTGTAGTTTAAGTCGATCTCAAGCTCATAGCATATTCACAGTACTGGTACGAACAGTGGAGGGACAAAAGAACACAATCTCGATCACCAAAAACCTCCTACACGCAGGGTTGTTGTATAACGGTCCTCTCCCCCGGAACTTGCATCCCTACTCCGTCTTATTAGGTTACGGTATACATTGCCACTCCGTTGCTTGTGAGCTGGCCCGTCACCTTACCCCATAATTCACGACAGTTTGTCCGTTGACATTGGCGTTGACCGTGAAGGTTGTGGACGTGAGCTTTCTACCGCTGCGGGAAAAGTTGAGGACAATCCCGTCACAAAGACGCGCGCCTTTGATCGAGCTGGTGTTCCAGTTAACTGACAGAGCTGGTAGAAGGGTCACTTGCCAAAGGGACGTTCATGCTCGCGACATCAGGAACTTGCAACAGATCGTCCCGGTAATGAATACATCATCTTACATCATCTCTACTGGCAATGAGAGTGTGTGTGTACCTGGCAGTGACTGACCAGAAGTGCGGCTGGGTATCCAGAGTTGGCATCCGTTTGAAGCATATTGCCTCCAGGACCGTGAAGGTCAAGCAGGTTCGGAGCAGAATTACTCTGATTGGTGTACTACAGTTACAAGTGCCAGGGAATCATGGGAGAGAACGAATCAGACACATGCGGCGAGCTTTATATAGAACTTGCTGTCGTTGCTAAGTCTTCCCAGCCTGAATCGGCGTCTACGCCGGTGCCATTACCTCTATGAAGCAGACGTATGTCGGCTGCTTGCAAAACTTGGGATAAATTTGTGTGTGTGTGGAACGTTCCATTGGTGGTCAAACCCGCCTTGCAGAGCAGGGTTATATGGTGCAATAGCATAGCCCGGGTAGGAACCTTCTATACTTTTTTAATTAAGTCAATTTTGTCCTATATTGGAGTTGGGTACCCTCGAAACTTACACCAACCAGGTGACTGAAATGTCGGAGTACGAGTTGAAGAGTCCATATCAATTTTTGATCAGGTGCTAGCGAGAGTATAACCGAGACAATCGACCTTGAAACTGACCACAGTCCGATGCGGATGCCCTTATCCAGTCGAGCACGCTTAGATTCCAGAGCTAAAGATCTGGTTAGAAAAACACTATTTGGCAGGAAAGAAACATATAATTCAGGACATGCAGTGCCTGTATCACCAGCGGTCGCGTATTCTATTCCAATGACTTCAAAATTTGTTGACAGTGCACATCCTCATCGCTGTCACTCAATACGATGTAAGGTAATGATCCGGTTTCAGTGCACAATTTGAACACGTGATAGCATTCTGCTCAAGCGAATTGCAAGGTGTTGTGACCATTGGCAGGGTGTTGTCGTTGCAGTATAAGGCGTTAATGAGCTTCTCAATATGAAAAGCAGTGACTCCCTGCAGGATGTAAGTTGTGAGATCTCTCGTCAAGGACAACCATCACTATTACCTTTAAAAGCGGTTATCCTTGATATTTCCACGAATTGATGAGGTTAGTGAAGTCATTGTTGAATGTGATCACAAACGTGGAAATCTACCATGCATCCGGGGCACACAACTTTAATCATTAGTGATCGACAACGTACCATCCAAGGATTTGCTTCTGTATTAATTTGTAGATTGGACGCGCCACCCTAATCAATAACATACCAGGATCAGCCGCCGGTCATGCACTAAGGCTCTTAAGCTTCATACCGATGTGGCCAAATCTGGGAAGCGTAAGTGTAGCTCAGCGCCCAGTCAACCATGATAGCGTACTTTCGTCTATGGTGGTATTAACCTACGCTGAACAATGTACCAGGAGGGGAAACCGACCTCATCATGAGTTACCCAGCTGCGTCAGTCGCACTTCTCTATGACTTCCCTCATAGTTGGTATACCTCGATGTAATTGGATAACGATGAAACGAACCAGTAGTTCATCTGGGGATTTATATGGGAAAACAATGGATACTCACTAGATGACGAAGTAGGCGTGAACGAAGTAGCCCGTTGGCCTTGCAGTTATCCCGGCGGTAGAAGCGCTCCGAGTCTAGTGTTACTACTATCCAACAGACACCTGCCAATATCGACTGTCAACTTGCTGTCAACCATTCCAAATATGCATATCCAACGCCAATTTGGTATGAGACAAGGATCTCGTGGTGAGATTTGACACGAAAGTGAAAACGGTCTGATAACCGACTGATAAGGTGTACTACGAATGGAGGTGTAACTCGTAGACGTGAGCTTGACCGATGCCAGAAGACTATCGAGACCATAAGGATCTGCGCCTTAGAAAGAATGACTGAAAGCTGCATTTCCGGTTGCCATGTCATAGTTGGTAATACGACCCAGGCGATCCATGTTACGGAGGCCAGTCACAACAAGATTAGGAGGATTTGAGCCGGTAAGGGCGGAACATGTCACTATCCGGTCTGTCGTTGCCACCTAGGCCTGTATCTCATAGAGTATCCCAGGGTTAGGCATGTAGTCCCTGATACTGAGGGTTAAATTACCGAGACAAGTGGCGTCGGGAATCGGAAATCCCTCCTCAGGAGCGCGGAAGGATTCTACTTCCACTCTCCACGGTGACAAACTCAGTTTAAGCACGCCAGGACCGACAAGGCATGTGGAGTCCTTTTCGACTTTAGACTTGGAACTTGAGTAAGGATACTTACGTGCGAGATCATTGGCAGACAGTGGTCGAGCAGCTCGATTTCCAAATCTTGAAGACCAAAAGACGGGCCTGCACCTGAGTGAGAACGGATGGTAAGTAATATCACCTTTAAGCTTGATCCCGATAGCTTTGATTTACTCCGAAGGGTGCCGAATTGATATCAGCGTGCTGACGGAGGGGGGGGGACAGTTAAGTCTGCTGCGGACTGGGGGCTGTTGATCTTGGCAGCGACGTGTTCTTGAAGCCTGTGTTACTAAAGCAGTAGTATAGCAGAGGACGGCGCTCTTCAGCTTCAGGTCTCAGAGTCCATTTTTCCGCATTTGTCGTCACTGTACAGAGATTGAAAGCCTGTTCAGTGTGCTGTGGTAAGGAGTCGGTGATGGAATTCTAGGGGCTGGCTAGAGTCCAAGTCACATGATCAAATCGAGCGCTTGATTTCTGCGAATAGGCTGCTCCACCAACGCTGCGCCGTCCACATACGTTCGCCTTGTGCACTACTAATATCCACCTTACGATTCATTTTCGCTACAAACGTGCAGAACTATGACTGCAAGACCTCTCAACGATGACGAAGTCTTGAGCGAGATGAACAAGATGGTTCGTTCGTCGATGCAGTCAGTGTCAGTGTGACACGTTACTCAACGCGGGCGGGTGCTAGGTGGCTTTCATCAAGCAAGAGGCGCTGGAGAAGGCTCGGGAGATCAAGGTCAAGGCTGATGAAGAGTTTGCCATCGAGAAGGTGCACGTCTCTTTCAAACGTGCAATGACACCCGATGTACTAATCCCAGCTCTTGCTCGCGTTCGTCCCGGAAAGGCCAAGCTTGTCAAGCAAGAACAGCACGCTATCGATGGGCAATACGAAAAGAAACGCAAGGGCGTCGAGGTTGCGCAAAAGATGTATGTTATATAACCGTCAAACGCTCGTCTTTGTCGCCGCCGTGACGTGTGCTGATTCAAAACGAACGCGTAGCGCACAGTCTAATCTGACGAACAAGTCGCGTTTGAAACTTTTGCATCGTAGGGAAGAGCAGATCCAGGAATTGTTTGCGATTGCGCGTTCGCAGATCGTGACGTTTGCCGAGGACGAGGGTCGGTACGCGCAATTGCTCGAAGGGGCCATCGTCCAAGGATTCCTTCAACTCATGGAGCCAAACGTGACGTTAATTGTGCGCGAAAAGGACGTTGAGCGGGTGCAAAAAGCTGGAGAAGCTGCTGCTGAGACGTACAACCAGCTCAGCGGTCGTCACATCGCTTTCGATGTCCAGGGAACACTGAGCGACGAGAGGTATATTTCCGTTTCGTTCTGATTTTATTCGAAGTTCCTGATTGTCATCAATCAGTTCTGGAGGTGTCAAACTCGTGAGCGGCAGCAAGCGAATAACGATCGACAATACCTTGGATGAGCGTTTGAGATTGCTGGAAGACAGGGTAAGCAGCTTCTTACAACGACATTCTCAGCTACTGATGTTGTAATAGATGCTGCCAGAGATCAGGAGAGATTTGTTCGGACCCAACGAGAATAGAAAGTTCTACTCATAATCCTATGCAGATCATCAGACTTTATTACCCTTCTGGTCTCAAGCAGCCCACCTAGTCACGAAATATGACATTTGATGTTTCGTGTCGGGGTCTGCTCTGCTGGCCCAGTCCAATATATCCTCTTCGCTTCAATGATAGTATGTCGATGCCACGAGAGGAACCCATGGGTTGTCCTTTGGATGGCACGGACCACAGTGATCAACCACATTCTCTTTTCCGAGTGCCAGACGGAGTGTCGCTGTGGTTATAATTCACGAAAACAAAGTAGATCCCGCGAGTGCATGAATAAGGTCAGCTCGTGTTTCACAAGTACTCGGTAGTAAGAAGCAAGTCAGAAACACAATCAAGGTACACTAGTCCAAGTTCCAACCTACAATGGCAAGAAACTGAAATGGTTCTAGAGGAAAAAAAATTCCGGACTACTGCATTAAGAGGGAATCGAACCCCCGGCGGGTCGATGGCAACGACCCAGGTTACCACTACCCCATTAATGCTGTGCCAGTATTTCTCCAAGTAAGAAACAAACGTGTTTGGGCGCACGCATCCATGATCACCGAGGCGTTTTGGTTGTTCCAAATCGTCGACACATATCATATCATAATCATACTCGAAGCTTGAGCCACCGCCTCGTCCGAGCTGCCAATGGTATTGATAATCTATTTGCAGAGTACAGTGACCCTTGCTCTTTTGACAGATTTATCCCGTACTCTTCCGCCATCATGAACCATGATCATGATGGTATGCAGTGCATCACTGGCAGGCTCCAACTTCTTCCGCGGTATGTATGAATTGCCGCAAGTGAGCCCATCATGAAGTTAATTGCCTCCGTTCATCGATCGAGGGCACCACAGCGCCGCAAGAACTCCTGCTCTCGTCGGTCAGTTCTAAAAGCGATGAGAGACATCCCCGCTGCATGGGTGATCGGAGGGGACCATCGTGGCGCTATAGGCCACGTGGTATACAGCAGGCCGGAGCTCCAAGGCAAGTAGTACCCTCCACACCTATCGATGCGTGCTTACCCACGACGGACACAAGCCCCCGTCTATCGCTCCACCTCTCGTTCATATACGCTGGGAACGCGCTAGTCTAACGGTAGGTGATGTACACAAATGAAAAGACAACAGGGCGGGAATGAAATCCGGCATCGACGGCAAATGCCTCTAATAGGGTGGTGCATACGGCACATGGACGACAACGGGGAGGGAGAGCGCAAGGTTTCAATGCAACGGTCCAAGAGAGTATAAGTAATTTAACGTGCAATGCGGATTGGGAGTGATTTTGGCCGTGGATGAAGAAATAATTAGGTAGAGTCCATACAAAAAACATGATGAAACCAATGGGTTGAAGTGCGAATGAATGTTCTCCAACTGAAAACATGTCTGTCCACTGCGTTTGTGCTTCAGGTCGCGGTGGATGCATGTGTATGCACGGAATGAAGGCATGGAGACATGGCGTGTACTTGCCTGAGTATGCGATACGGCGCATGAGGCGGAAGTGAGGTGGTCGACACCATAATGTTTAGTATGAGAATATCATCAACCATGGATTGAGGACGATCTGTAGAAGCAAACGCCGCGATTGGTCAGCGTTCATATAGTGGATGTATGTGTGATAGAACGCGGCATTTCGAGATGGAAATGGCCATGTATGGGCCGATCACGCAAACATGCGCGCGGAAACTGTAGAGGTATCGAAGGGATGGAAAGAATGGAAGAGTGCTCACTGGGAACAGTAGATGACATGAACAAACAATCCTGCGATGCGAAGCATGTTAGTGGAAGAACAAGCATTTAGGAAAAGAAAAGACCAACGCAAGTGGAAGAATGACGGCCCATCCATTTCCAGTGAGCTGCCATTGATAAGGGACAAGCGATGTGCTGACGATAATCATGCCCGCAATGATCACGATGCACACGAGGAATGGAAACCAAAACCTGCAGGATGTGGTCGCGCATCAGCACAGATCGAATTACCTCAGCGGGTAATGGAGCCACAGATATCGGGAACGCATCATGGTGCGCGAATGCAAGAAGGTTGGAGCCAGGAGGTTCCAGCAGGGGTATGCCAGGAGCGTAACGCAAGGAATGCGGAACTAGACGACGAAAGCTTACCTCTTCAATATCTTCGGAACTTCCTTGAAGAAATTTGATCGTTCCACTTCCTTCTTCGTGGCCGTCCAAGTGATATCATATGAGAATAGATGTGCCAACATGGCCAGTGAAAGCGGGATACCAAGACCACCGAAGAAGAAGAAACTGGTATCTAATGAATTCCTGCTTCTAAAGCGGCCAAATTTAGAATTCGATACTCACAAGAATGGAATCCACATCAAATTTTCCATGAAAGCCCAAACTATGTTCTTCTCGCCTAGTCGGTACTGCAGGAATGCATAGCCCAGATTTCCGAGGCCGAAAAACACGACGCTTGTCGCTAGCCAGATCTCGAAGCTGTGCATGTAGAAACCGTCGACAGGAAACTGAAACCCGAGCAAAACGTAGTTCAGGAGTGAGAGTGTGACAGAGACAGAAATTCCATCTATAGGTGATCGATGACCGCCGGTGAGTCATGAAAAAGGGATCGGATGGAATAAGACTGACAGTACGAGAACATATCTTGAGAAAAAGAAGTTCAAATCAAGCAAGACTCTCGCGTGGGAAATGGTGAACGTACAAGCCAACATGGAGATCTTGTAATGCGTCGGAGCGCTTGACCACATGAATTTGTGAATTTGGTGATTGATGGGTCCTTTGCCCCACCATTGCACGAACGGGTTGAACAGCAACCTATCGAGGTAATGTTACCCGTGACGAACGAGATAGGCAGGATACCTACTCGCTACATCCATAGGCATACTTCTGCCAACGGTTGAGCTCGTCGTCTACCGTGAGTGACACACCCTCCTTAAAGCCCTTGGAGTATGATGCCCATCTTGATAAGAAGCACGTGTAAACCACAATATAATTTCCGGTGTGGAGCTGGAGCCAACGTACCGGATAATATACCCACGTAATTGGAGCCTGAGAGCCATATCAAAGTCCTCACTTACATTGGATTCCGACCATATCTTTTCTTTACCATCCGTGGGATCGACGAAAGCAGCATCTTGGAGTGCCTGCCAACGGAGGAAGGCATTATGGCCGACGAACGGGGCGACTTCACCATTGGCGCAAGCCATGGAAATACATTTGTTGATTCGACGTGTGAAGAACGCAATCCCATTTTCAAAGTAATGGTGGACGACCTGCATGACGTCTGGGGTGTCTGTGAGCACACCAAGAGGAAGCAATAAAGGGGTATCGAAGCCACGGACCGCTCTCATGTTGCAGCACTGCAAGTTCCTGGCTCGCGAGCTCCGCGAATTCACGCGCGGCATCACGGAAACAGTCCTCCGGTACAACCGTATCAGCGTCGACAAGTAGAACTATGGGACCAATACGGAGTGAGCGGGAATTCGCTGCCCAGGGACGGAAGAGGGCGCCAGATTCTTGGAACACTGATCGAGCGAATCTTAGTGCCAATGGACAGTGGCAACGGAGAACCGAAGCTACCTTCTTCCATTGCCATCTGCAATGCACGTTCTTCCAGGTCTTCCATTGCCGTAATTGGAGGGGTCGGTGTATTCGGGCCACCAGAGCCACCGGTACAGACAGGAGTGGAAGCTCCCGGAGTTCCAGGTCTAGTAGGGGTGCCAGTACCACTTGATGCTTGAGCGACGTACGGCGGAATTACACCTTGGTCATTGCCTGCACGTCCTTCGTATTGTAACCCATATGTTCCGGAAGTCGGACCGGTGGCATAGCCCTCCAATCCGGACGTAGAAACGGAACCCCGCAGGTTAGTCGATGAAGTCTCCGATTGAAGATGCTCGAGGATGCGCTCCATACGTAAACTCAACTCAAGGGCATAGTTCATGTTCGACGCCTTCTTAAAACGACCCGCACGTTTAAACCCTACAAATCGCTTTGCAAGACCCGATCACCTCGTGATAACAAGATACGTACCTTTCGGATTGGTCTTGGCGTTGTATGTATGCGCTGGACGAGCGACCCAACCGATGTTATGCGTAGCATAGAAGGACAAACGAGCGGCAGCTTCAGCGGGAGGGAGCAGACGCAGACCGTCGTCATTCACGAATATAGAAGACGTTCCGCCCTGTCTGGCGTAGGTTTGCATGGCACGCTTGAGTGACTCTATCGATGGAGCCCTAATTTTGGTCGTCAGGCAGTACGCAATCGGATGAACGAAGGGAGACCCACAAGACTGCATCCAGCCCTTCTTTGTAAACTGGCATCTGGATGGTGATGTGAGGGAGTGCAGCATCCACTTCCTTGTTTGGTTTGGGTGGGATTGCGGAGTAATATCGCGAGTTCTCGAAGTAGTGTGCGATCGGACCGAGGGTCATCGCGAGGTTCTGGACGAGTTGAAGGGTAAAGAACTGTAAAAGGAAACATGTTAGTAGACACTCGTACTACGTAAGAACCAAGAGGGCTGACCAACGATATGGCGAATAGCATTGGAACAAGGACGAAGAGCAGTAAATGTGTGTAATCTTGGTCGAGCATGTACTCTTGGATGAGGATCTTGATGCCGTTCCCCATGAAGACTGGAAGTAGAAACAAGTTTACGCATCAGTAGATCGATCACCGTAGGTGATCTTACCTGCGGCGAGTCCTGCGGCGAAGCCATTATAAACTGATGCATAAAGGACTGTAGTGCGCTGAGAGGGTTCCTGGTCCGCCTTTTCACATTCTGATGGGGACATGGGGACCTTGCGCCCATACCACGTGCGGCGGAAGCGTGGCGGAGTGGGAATTGGGCTCTCTGATTCGACGTGTTTCTCGTCCGGTCGCGGAGTACCTACCAAGTGAGAGTGGCCGGATATGGAGGGGGGTGCGGAGGAGATCATGGAGGAGGTGAGAGGGGGACGATTTCTCCACAAGAGGCGTATGAGACGGTCTTCGAAATCGCGGGCGATGGGTATGATGGTATCCAAGGAGTCGGACCAGACGACGAGGACACGTTCATCGCGCTGGAGAGAGGGTAAGTTGTCGAGGGGAAGGGGAGACGAGGCAATGCACGCACGATGAATGCAGCATTTTGTTCCTTGTCGGCCTGCGGAAGGAGGACCATGGTGTCCATGATCTGAATGCGGGTGTTTGCGTCGACATAGATACAGTCTGCCTTGTCGTCGTTGACACATTCTGCGAGGGCGGCGTGCACAGCAGCGCTTCTGACTTTTACGGCCACCAGGGGGTTCAAAGCAGCGACGGCGGCCTCGAATGGTTCGAGGGCAGCGACTTCGTAGGGAAAGACACGAAAGGAGCCGTCATGTGTACGGAGACATACGCCGGGTGGGAGTGCGTCTTCGTTTGGACGAAACCAGGCGTCGCCCTGGGTCTGCTTGAAGATCCAGTGTAGGGTGGCGTCGTATCTGTCGTAGTCCATGGTCAGCGACAGCGGGCGATACCGTCGACGGCCTCGTACCTTATATGACGGGAGTGGGATCTGAGATCTACCCTAATTGGGAAGTCGACATTGCATCAACGGGGAGACGGCGACTCGGAGCCTCGTTTCAGAGATAGAAAATGACGAGTGATCCCTATAAATTTCTAGTAAGCCATGAGGTGATGGTGTGCATCCAATCCCGAACCAACGCCGCACACTTAAGTCGTCGCAACCCCCAACAGTACTTACCCCATCCCTCACCATGTCCCCAAACCATCGACGACCGACCAGCGGTCAGTCCTACAATGCATCCAGTGAAGAGGACTCCCTTACCGGTCACTCTCTCTCGCCACTATCACCTCCGCGCCCGTTCTTCCTGGCTTCTTCGCGCCCTTCTGATGACTACACCTCAACAGCCTCATCCATAGAAAACAACTCGGACTCTGATCGTGACGTCCCTCCATCCCCTCCATCCACCACCACCGTCTCCCCCAGGAGCTCAGTCACGACCTCCTCCATACGCAAAACCCCACGCAACCATCGTCGTCGCTCCCAGCTCGCAATCAGCGCGCAGTCCGCAGACCACCTCGCAGACGAGCAGACCTGGACACCCACCAGCATATACGAAACAACCAGCCACCAGAAGCCTCCGCCGTCCGCGTACTCCTTCCCATTCCAGGCTTATCCAGGAAACCCTGACCCCTTGCCAGGTGTCGTCTCGCGCAAGAGCAGCGCCGAATCCATCCGCATGGTCCCCCGCTCGACAGCAACACCAGCCCGTACGCCACGCATCAACAAGCTAGGCGACGCAGCCGGGGCAGAGGGTCTCCCGCTTCCCCACCCACCCTTCCTGTCGAATCCTCCATCCAACGCACCTTATCGCTCCTCGGCTGGCTCGGTGTCAAACTCCACCCTCTATCGCTCTTCCGCCGCTGCGGGCATAGCAGATGCAGGAACGCCGGCCATTCCGAGGGCCAGCTCGGCCACCATGATGACGTTCCGTTCCCCTTTCCTCTCCCCCGCATCGCGTCCCTCGAGTACTTGGTCCCCACCGCCACAAAATAACGCCCTTCCCTTCAATGCACCTTCAAACGCAAACTCGACGACGGCGCTCCCATTGCCTCCCATCCAAAAGAAGGCAATGGCGTCCACTCGCCTCCGTGAGAAACTCAAGGACGAGGAAAAGCCTTGGCTTGCGCTCAAGAAGACCAAGCTCGAGCGCGCCAGCAAATGGGTGACATTTGCTGGACTGCTGCTAGGGATCATCGTCGCAGCTGTATTGGTCTTTCGCGGATACAGCACAGTCCACCTCCTTCAAAACAGCCAGCTGTGCATCGTCCTGGATGACGAGTTCAGCGGAGGTAGCCTCGACACCAACTCCTGGTCATATGATGTGGAGCTGGGTGGGTTCGGGTGAGTGCGACGACAAACATGGTTAAAATTGGTTCTACATACCGCACAGAAACGGCGAGTTTGAGATGACCACGAATTCACCAGACAACATATACATCTCCAACGGTCAACTGTACATCATGCCAACACTCACCAGCGACACAATCTCTGGCGGGTACAGCTCTGTGATGGACGGTGCAACGTACACGCTGGATGGGTGCACTGCGAGTAGTGGTAGGTCCTACGAGAGAGAAACTGAAGTCATTCACTGATCGATGGCAGGCGTCAACGACCAAGGAGCATTTGTGCTGCCAAACCAAAAAAGGCAATACACCGGAAATGGAAACACAACAGACACCGGGAACGGCACCACTTACCCGGGGGGCACCGCCACGGGAAACAGCACCACTGGCGGTGGTACCATCAGTGGTGGAACCAACTCGACCAACTCGACCACACCGTCCAACTCTACGTCGTCCACCGGCGGAGGGTCTAACGGATGCACCGCCGTCTCCTCGGCGCAGGTTGGCACCGTGATCAACCCCGTCATGAGCGGTCGCATCAACACCCGGGGTAAAAAGTCCATCAAGTACGGCAAGGTCGAAATCCGTGCTAAATTGCCCCAGGGTGATTGGTTATGGCCTGCGATATGGATGTTGCCCGAAGGTAACGACACCTCCACCGCCCAAGGCACCGGTGTCTACGGTGGGTGGCCAGTGAGCGGGGAGATTGACGTACGTCGAACGGTCTTTGCTACGTCGCTTTCCGATGCTAACGTGCTTGACACAGATCATCGAAGCGAGAGGCAACCTGCCTTCATACCCTTCGCAAGGATCCAACTACGTGCGCTCGACCATGAACTATGGTCCTTTCCCTTCTGGGAGTACACCAATCTCGATCGGTAAGCCATAGTTCACGTCGACCCCGTCCCGCTGAACGCAATCGCGACCTCGTCAGGCTCGAACAGTGTCACCAGCACGCTTCTCAAAAGTCTCTACGGTTGGGTGAACACGAAACGAGGAAACTTTGCGAGCGGCTTCCACGTCTACGCGATGGAGTGGACAGACACCTGGATGCGGTTCTACACCGACAGTCGACTACAAGCTATGATCAACCTTGACATCTCGTCCAAGAACACGGACTCGTATTTCTTCAACGTAGGTGGCTTCCCCGCGGTGGCGATGAACATGTCGTCGGGCAAGTACATCGAGGTTCAGGATCCGTGGTCGACTGCCTACGGTGGCACCGCCGCTGCACCATTTGATCAACGTGAGTGTATCCCTCACGCTTATTTTTTGTCCCATATCTGAGCTCGATGCAACACTTATAATAGAGTTTTACCTCGTCATCGACCTTGCAGCCGGAGGAACCAGCGGATGGTTCCCCGATGGCGTTGGTGGGAAACCGTGGTATGATGGCTCAGGGAGTACGTGGAAAGCCTCCGCCTGAGCTGAAAACGGAGTGCTAACACCAAAACATGACAGCTGCCATGCGTGATTTTGCTTCGGCGCAGAGTACATGGAGTGCGACGTGGCCGTCGAGCGCTGATAACCGGGCTTTCAGAATGTGAGTGCCAGCATGGGCTCTCCCGCTTCAGCGCTCCTTACTGTTGTTCTTCGCAGTGACTATGTCAAGATGTGGCAACTCTGTTAACTGGATGGCCTTACCGAGGGTGTGGACGGACAACTGTAATTCTGGTTTCGCGCTCCATTGATCTCCAGCACGTGTGCCAGGAAACATGGCATCTTTTATTTCAATATTCATATCGTGATCCTGAAAGGACTTGTTGCACCCAATTAGTACCGTTCACGGTGCTCTAGCACTTCACTTGTTTGTTGCTTTCCTTGTTTTGCTTGACCGAACTCCGATAGATGGCAGTCAACCAAACACCCGTGTACGTAGCATTCTGTACACGATTTGCTGCCAACGCATCTCATTCGGCGCTGGTTCGCCGATCATATCAATCAGCAATATGTAAACACTTTTTAGTAAAGAGGTTGTGGGAGGATCGTCGAAACGCAACAAGCCGTTTCTTTCCGAACGTCTACCGTCTCACATTCTACTGCTCACACGCGCTATACATTCACCGCTTCTGAAAGCTTTTCCTTGAAGAGTTTCTCCGCATCGGTCCAGACCCGAGCGCTTTGTCGCTCGGGAAGCTCCAACAACGAAGGGAGTAGATCGGAGCTGAACTGCTCTGACGCCTCTCGAGGCAACAACGTAGGCAAGTGGTCGATCGATATCACCGACAGAGCTGGCACGCCGTTCCTACACAACACTCTCAGCACCTCGCTCACGAGTTAGGCGGACCGATCAAAGACTTACTCAAGCTCGACGGGGACGGTCGGGTTTGAGAAGGTGGTATTGACACCATAGATGGGTATCGGATTGAACGGATTGTTGGTGTCACAGCTGACATCCACGAGGACGGACAACTTTCTCGACTGACCCGCCCCGTTGATCTGTTCCTTTGTCAGGAAAGGAGGGATGGACGACGAGAGGTAGATGCAGTTGATGAAGATATCGACGTCGAGGATTTCCTGGAACGGACCACCCTTGGCCGTCTCCGCCAAATCCCACTTGACGATATCATCGCTTGAAAAGAAATCGCTCGTCAGCGTCAGTTGCCCCCCTTTCCCCGTCATCATCCACGAACGGCCCACTCACTCGTCGAGACCAATCTTACAAAGGAGGTCGATGGCGCCGCGTCCACAGCGTCCGAGCGCACCGATCACGAGGGCCTTGGTGCCCTTTCCGCTCCCTCCGAGGACCTCCCTCACGTGGTTCACCATCGCGGCTTCGTTTGGGTAAGGTTCGAGAGGACCTAACCTCCCTCCCTTTCTTTGCGCGGCCAATGCGAGCGCACCTGCGGCCGCCCCCGCAAAGCCGGCATGGAAACCGAACGCGGCGACGCGGCGACCGGTGGCATCGGTGAGGAATTCAAGATCGTAGAGCGTACCGCTCCCTCTATGGAATCGCTCGAGGACAGACGCCCACCCGGCCTGTTTCTTGTAACAGTGAGCAAATTGGATGTGGGTGTGAGGCAGGGGATCGTCGGAAACGGGGAGTTCCTTGAGTCCGATAATCGGGATATCGATCGGCGCATCGGGCCATGAATTGTTTGGAACGAGTTTACAGCCCACACTAGGGGGAGGAATAAACCATCGTGAGCGCGCACGTAAGATCGGAGGGGTTGGAGGAAAAAAAAATGAAACGTACGCTTCGAATTCGGAATCGTCAAAGATGCGTTGTGGGTCACGCTCGGCGATGATTTCGAATCCAGCATCGATGAGTTTCTTCGCCGTGGTCGGGGTCAACGCTGAGCGCCGTTCGAATTCTTTCTTTTCGCATCGGAGCCAGAGTTGTTGGACCATTTTTTTTTGTGATCTGAGTGGTCGTGGTTGTGTTCTGGCTCTTTACTAGTGAGCCGATCTTGATGATCTGATAATCATCTGATTTGGAATGACTCGACCAAGTTCACACTGCAAGCGGGAAACTGCCACTGGGTCACGGCTCGCGGTGCTGCAATTCTATGTGCGCGCGGTCAGTCTGGAGTCGACGGGATCATCCCCTTTCTGCTCGAAGGTGACGAAATAAAACCGGACAACATTGAGGTCATCATGTTTCAAGCCAAGAATGATTTGCACTACACAGATGAACCGAAGGCACTGATCCGTTCCGTGCTCTGAACCCTTGATCACTCCCTCGGCATGCATAAGCCTCTGGCGACATTCCCGCCATCCGAATCGGATTCACTCTTACCGCAAAAAGCCTAGCCTTAAGTCCATGCGCCATGAGTCTGTCGGTCAACTCGAGAAAGACTATACGGCGTATGATTTTTGGGTCGCCGGCCTCTCCAAGTTGTTAACTTGAGTCCACTTGTTGAGACCGAACAGAGTACCTGGGCCTCGGACAGCATCTTGCAGGCATCGCGGGGTGGCTGGGTGGGAATCTACTCTGGTGCGCAACTTCCCGAGGAACTTCGCAAGTCCATGAATTCCGAAACCACAGTTGAAAGAGGTTTCGGGAGAATTGGTGCAACTATGTCATTCTGAGTAACATGTCATTATTTTTTCCTATCCGTACTCAGTTGTTGGATGTTTTACTCTATTTTGGTTCTTGAAACAGGGTTGTACAGTGGGCGGGGACAAATCTACACTTCCTTCTTCGGTGTGCCGCGGTTCCTTGGATGTATCGACTCTTGGCCAAGGCAACCATCAAATCTCATACTGGAAGATCAAAGAATGAGTATATTGAGGGGTATACGATCTTTAATCATCCCGTACCTGGATAATTCTCGAAGCTGGTAATCCTCCGTCTACGTGACGTCATCGTTAACATACCAAACCTGTTTCATGGCAAGTGACGGACTCACCAAACTCTGTCTGTGCTTCAAGAAAGCCAATGTTCTTCAAGCTGAAGATTACAGCGACGACTTGGGGCGCAAGCTGTGGTGTGGTCTAGTTCAGACATTCACCAAGAACCAAAAACACGGGTACTATACCTTCGCGAAAAGGTCTCGCGACATGAGGCTATGCGAGAAGAATGTCATTTTAAAAAAAATGGATCACCACCCTATAAGCATCGCTCTCACCCTCCTTGCCTGTGAATATCTATTTTGTGATTTCCGACGATCAGACTGGGCGGCGATAGCTAACACGCATTATTAGAACGGGCCCTGTAAATGACGTAGGTGACGCACTCCATCCTGAGGCTTGCCAATTGGAAAGGGGTTAGAGCGGGCAATTTATTGGCTGATAGAGCTCACATCCTCTCTGTGGGCTGCTTTCTGGTGGGCTTCAGCCATCAAATGAAAAGACGCTAAAGACCTACCCAGTGCGTCATCGATCAACTTCATCAATGCGCCATTCCTGCTGTCTTTTTCGGTGAATTCGCTCAGTTGGATCAATTTACGCAACTCGGTCTTCCGGCTGGGGTCAGCGTAATAATCAACCACAGAGGAGATGGTTGCGGAAAATATCAACGCGGAGGGTACCGTCTCCGCAAAGATGTTATATGCGATGGTTTGAATAGTAGAGTGTTTGACGCTCGCCAGGACGTTGGCAATGAATCGGTCGTTCTGCACGTTACTTGTGATGAGCGATGTGACCAGCATATCAGAGGCACCCCCAAGAGAGATCTGTTGTAGAGAGCTGATTACTCAATGTTCATCGTTTCGATACAGCGTGAAACATACAATCCCATCGCTGTGCCGTTCCAATCGGTTGCGGAGGTAGTACACGATATCGTTCGTAGCCTTGAGCGCCGCCTGGTGTAAAGTCCAGTCATGAACGGGATCGTCGTTGAGGTACATATACCTGAACAGAATCAGCGATAGTAATTCAGCGAATCAACTCGATCTCCTACCTCGTCACATCAGCAAAGAGTTCAAACCACTGCGTCACCGTGTGTCCTCCCAAAACATTGTCGAACATGGTGATAGGCAAACCAAGCTGACTCAAAGATAAATGATACCGTTTAGGCCGCTAGTCTTGGGACATACCACGAAGTTTGCTGCCCAATAAATAGGTGCCAGATTAATGACATCTTTGACTATGTCGACGACCTTGAGGTTACAACTCGCCGATATAGACGCCTTTTCTACCAATGTTTTGAACATCTTTGTGAAGGATACGACAGACAGAATCTCATCCACGATGATTTTCCGCACCTAGCCATTTTGAGCTCCAATCATTTGCGTAGATCCACTGCGAAAGTCGGAACTGACCTCGCTGAAAATTACTTCAACACCTTTTGTAAGCCTCGACATACGTTTCTTATACAGGATGTCTAGCTGGCTATCGTCATCTCCAACCTGATTTGGCCTCGAGAAATCGTAATACGCGAGCAAATCTGTTGATTGAGAAGCGATACAAGGGCGCATGAAATCGGGCGTCATGAACGGAAAATGAGCATGGATCGAACCGCCAGGATACTGGTCCGGCAGGAGATGAAACAAAAGCCTGTTGAGCATTCCTCCATATGAGCCGTCGGCGGTGTTCACCATACAATGCTGGTATCCCCAGGATGTTAGATTGTATGCTAAGTAGGCATTAGGGAGAGCGAACAGGATAGAAGAAAAAAAGGTACGGACGGGTGAAGTCCACAGTGAGGAATCGATCTCCGCGAGTCAAGCATACCGCGTCCGCCAGGATAGCACGTGAGATTGTGTATCCTGGACATAACCCGGCACCCGGAATAGGTGGCTTTGTTTCTTCAGCTTGCAAACCGACCTTCAGTGACTTGAGCATTAGTCATCAGAGCCAAACTTGAGAGCACAATATACGAACATGAAGTTCCATATTATCAACATGTCCGTAGAGCTCTTCTGCTGCAGACTGTGGATAGTTGAGTAGATGAGCGAGCCGCGAGAAGGATCTTACGCAGATGATTGGGTCTGGATTCCATTCTTCAAAGGACTCGTATGCTGAAAGAACCGTGAGCGAATGAAGGTTAAACTATGAGCTGAGATACCTACGTCGTAGACCAATGTACTTGCGAAACTCGTTGAGCTAAGAATATTAATCAAATTGCATGATCGCTGGAGAATAGCTCCTCACAGTGCAAGCTCCCCATTTCCTTCCCTGCTCTATGGCCAAAATCTCTACCACTCTCATCACAGGGGGACAACCTCTGGCACGAAAAGCACCAGCCCTTCGCTCAGTTGCGTCTTGCAATACCCGGGCGAGGTCTTGGTCAGCGAAAAGACCATCAGCACCTCGTTGCAGTCTAGTGTCACGCTGGATCACAAAACTGGAAACTATACGTAGATCGTAGAACACACCCGCCGAATGTCCAGGTCTTGACATCGCCAGACGGCACAATCTTTTCTCGAACCACCTTTCTAAACTCCTTGGTAGTCACCTGGGTGAAAAATGTATCGAGTTTGTAACATGGGTGACGGGAACAGAGCATACCGTTGCCGGGTCTCTATCCTTGAAGAGTTCTCCAAACAATTCATCCAGCCACTTCTCATCTTGTTCGCAGATGGAAGCGTGCCAATGATAGAGTAAGTTGAACTCGATGGAAACAGCGTTTCCATGTCCCCGAGGAGAGACCCCATGATCGGATTCGCGAAACGACTGTTGGTCGAACCCATCATCATCATCCATTCTCCGCAATCGAATAACACTTACGGCAAGTGGGTCGAGGCGCCAGGTCAGACCATCCCTCACAAGACCCAAGATTCCACCAACATAATCTGCAAGGATAATCTGCATGAAGAACGCAGTATTGACCATTCTTGCTCTATGGTAGATTTCGTCATCTTGCACAAGTAGAGAGGTCCTCTTGTCGGGCTGAGGCGAGGTAAACGAGCCGCATTCGTTGAGGTCCAGGATTTTCTGCGCGATATACTATCAGAGCATTAGCGCGGATACACGCCGAAAAATGTAGTAATAAACGCACGTTGTGATGACGGCTGAAGAGCACAGCAAGCGCGCAAACAGAGGGTGGCATGAAAAGTAGGCGGCTATCCGCGAATGCATCATTCCAGATCTTGCCGGTACCATCTTTCTTCCGCATACTCTCAACCTGCGCCATGCTACTCCCGTAGACGATGCTCAGGTCAAGGTAGCTGCTTGCATCATTAATCGTCCAGTCCAACGTATTCGTGTTGAAGATGCTGTGAATGATGAGATCTGCGAAGGCGAAAAACAAACTCGATAAGCCGCCAGGGTGCGGGATAAAGTCGCCACTGCGCCGACACAGGAGAGTATCGAACACCACGCCTGGGTCGGGAAGAGATGGAAGTGTCTGGATATGAGTAGAAGGTACAGACCGTGCGTAAGGTTGACCGGCCTGCCCGAGAGACGGGAAAAGGACGTTGTAGTTGGATCCATCCGCACTGCGGAACGCGTATGAGACAGTCTGTTGGTCAACGATGGTCGATGGGCCATTGCGGAAGGTGGAAAGGAATCCAGTAGGGGGATGGGGTAGGTCCTTGTATACTGTGGCGGATGTATGAATATGCCTAGGGATCACAGAAGTGGTGACCTACATAAACTGATGACATGTTGCTGGGCTAATTTGGCAAAAGCAGAATCGTCTGGAAGCCGCGCCATCAGCACCAAAACTTTTTCGAGCTAAATTGCGCTATGAGTTCAGCGAGTGCAACGTTATAGGAAGTACTTGCAAGAAACTCTCTATCGTTGATTGTGCCATGGAGGTTGTCTATAGCGTCTGCGAACGCAGGCTGCGCAGCGTATGGGAGAAGCGTAAGCAATATGCACGGTAACGGCACAAAGACTCACCAAGTCGTTGGCGCTGAAAGGCGAACCACGAAGGGCGATTTGCTCGAGGTCACGTATACTCCTGCCAGGGAGATGTGTGACCGAGACGGCACTATTTATGCTGGATTGTACTCGAGAGAGTAACAGCTGCAGCGCACTCTGCACCATTTTTCCGCCTCCGTGAAGATCCTTGGATTGCGTTCGCTGCATTGACATTGGTTTGCGGCAGGAGTCAGCTTGTAATGAACTAGCGAGAGCGGTTTAGGAGAAGTTGAACACCGAGGTTGAACCTTGCGTGCGGAACCACTCTTCGGAATTATTGGGTGAGTGCCAATGCAGCGAAATGGCATTCTGGAATCAGAATGGTTAATCGGTCCGAGCGTGTGCCAAACAAGTTCGTATCACGCCGGTTTGCGCTAATCCAGGTCGCAAGACCAAGCTGGTTGCATCCGAGTGGAAATAGTAACCGTCTCCCAATGCTCATAGGGTGAGCAAGTCGAGCTCGCGCTCATTAGTGGTAAGCCATTGACAGCCTACACTGTTACGAGCACCTGGAAATGGAGAGTGGAGTCGCACTGAGGCAAGCGTGGCATATATTTCAAAGCGCCTGTTTTAGTTCATTCAATTATACGGCCAAATCACATTTACTTTCATGCATATCTTCGGCTAATTAGATTCTTAGAGAACTGCGTGATTGGCCGTTAACATTGTCGGGGTGTCTCTACGGACAAGTTCGTCAGTCACAATCGCACCTGCACCAAGTTTGAATGATGAAGTAGATTTCTCGTCCGGAATTGATTGTAACGTGGTGG
>JBBPRF010000258.1:0-34790 GCA_038092875.1 Lanmaoa pseudosensibilis
TAACATCCTCGATTTACCGGTGCCTGAACTCTGGACAACGGAACAGAACTTTGCGTAATACCGGGGATCGTCCACAGTCCTGAACAGCTTTTCGTTGTGTGTCAAATACTCATAGAATCCGTCGACGGCTGCGCCACGGTACTTTGCCTCAAAAGACCCTGACAAGTTTTGATATAAATCTAACAAATGGCGTCAGTCCGTAGCTCTGGATAACTGGCTCTGGGGTGGCCAGTGCTAACCTTGGTGAATCCCGGTTACTGTTGTAGGTGCTGGTGCTGGCAGTTCCGGCACCTGTTCCGGTGCTTTGAGAATGGCTGGCGGAATGACCAACAAGTCGTGACTCGTTAGTGAATGATGGGCACGGCCCAGGGTCGTGGTCACGTACCGAGGTTTCGAATTTCGCGATATGTTTTGCGCTCCCAAGCGGAAGCAAGCATATCTCGTAGCTCTCGATTGGTGTCGATCAGTTTGCCCGCCTGGACTAGGTGAAGGTACTTGGTATCTAAGGAGTCCTTGGAGTTCCCAATGATGGCATTAAGAAGAGTGGCATAGTTGAGCAGAGGGACCAGACTACTCGTAGGTGCAAGGTCCTCATTCACGACGACGTCGAGCTCGTCATGAATGGCGTCGTCAAAGCGATCAGGGAGAGTGAGGAGGGTCATATCGTTGTTTGATTTGCACCAGACCCCTTGACGCGCCGCTTTTATATTGCCAACGGAGCACCCACAATCGATGGACAGCAATCCATCCACAGCATTTGTGGATCTGCCGTGTTTCCATTGTTCCCGGCTAAGATATGTAAATCAAATGTCGCTCTGCCAATTCGAAACAAACTTGCTGTTTTAATTCCACCCTCTATCTATCAGACGATTATCTAGTGACATCAAAACAGATAAGATGCAACCACAGTATATCTACAAACTTTACTGATTATCCACCATTCTTTGTGTCGATGATCATATTATACATGCAAATGAAGTGATTCGTTGTAAGTGAACATTACATAATGGGCTTGCACGGTAACCTCATAAGGCATTTGGTGGGTGCCCACGTTATGCCTCATCCGTGGTTGTAAATAGCAATCGATGTGGCTACTAGTAGCCTGAAGCCCTGCAGTGGCCCTACTTAAATTATGTCTCCAATGTTTAGTGTTTGCTTCTCTCGACTCGGAGTCTCGAGCAAGCACACACGACGAATGTGGTACAGACATCGAAAGTATCCACAATCCCAGAGACTATGACTCAATGTTACAGCACATACATTCCGGGGGAATCGGTGGGAAGAGGATAAATGGGTGGTTGAAAGGCTTCCTAAAACCCTGATCTGACATAGACGAGTAGCATGCGACTCCAGGTTGTTCATATTTGTGCCGCTCCCGTTGACACGCTGACAAAGTGAAAGGGATCACTGGGAGGGCCATTTGGTGTTGGTTCGCCTGCATGGTTTGTGCACGATCCAGACTCGTGGTGATGGGGTCGGAAACATCGAGTAACACTAAGCGCTCGGGAAGGTCGACTACCTTCATTCAGTCTTTAGTGGTCTTTGCTCTAGAGAGGAACAATAGGTTCTCTGCACGACACAAATCGCGGGGAAGAATAGATGCACATACAGATTTGATCTCATGGACACATCGGCGCGGCAGCTACCTTCTGCTGTACTGAGACCACACAAACACCAGTCGTTCTCACAAGCTCTGACATTCGCAGGACCTATCGACTACCTTTTTGATTGCGGAGTTTATCGTACCTCGACCTTGCGTTCTGCCCAATCTTCTCGTAACTGTGTTTCGACCAACTTGTCCAAATCTTTTGCGATACCTACGGCGACGTTGAGCAGCCGCAGTATCTCGTCTGGTGCCGTCGGCACGCCGCCCGCTTTGTGCAGTACACATATCTCGCGCTGTGCGTTGAGCGCAATACTCATCGTTCCGGCACTCAACTTTTGTTCCAGCAACGAGGGGTCCACAACAGGACGCGTTGACGGATCGGGGAAGAATGCAAATGTGACGCAGAACGGCGTGTGATGGATAGCGAGCGGCACTGGGGCGCGCTCTTCTGGCGCGTGCTACGATGACAGGGCGCGTGTTCAGTTTAATAGATGAGACCATACTACCCGGGACGAGGAGTGGTATACGAACCACGATGACGTCATCTCCGATGACCTCGACTTCTGGTCGACGAAAGTGCTTGAAGGCGACGATGCCTGCGAGACAGGCACAGTCGAGCATGTTCCCTGCGTCGGCGAGACAGTGGACCGTAAGACGGAGTTGCCAAACCTAACGAGCCGTGTTTTTGTAGTATCTCGAGTGGAGATACGGGGTGGACATGACGCACGCGTTGTCCAGCGAGGATGCAGAGCGATTCCTTGTCGATCGCATCGCTCCGCCTCAAAACCTTGTCAAGCATTCGAGTCATCGTTACCTCCTCTTCAGACGGCCTGTAATATCCGAACGCACGAGAATAAACAATTCAGAAAACAGAGAGTGGATTGTAGGGCCTACCGACCGAGTTCGTAATCAACAGAGGCCATGGGCGAAATTTCAGAATGAATGGTGATGATGCCTTCGAGCGGACGTTCGGGTGGTGGTTTGACCATTTTTGCATCGATATGGGCGATAACGCTACAAGAAATGTGTTATACCTGCACAAGTAAAGATGATCAACGTATGCGTGACGCACCGTGTTTTGCCAAATGTGCATTCGACCCAACCTAATTCTGACCCGAATGTGATCGTCGGTGTCCGTAGTTCCAGTCGATCGCGTCCATCAAGACGAAGCGACTGTTTCAAGGCCTCGTAGGTGAATTCTTTCTCAGGTATTGAAGGAGATTGAGGACGCATGTGTCAAGACGCACAAGTGTCGAAAACCTCGAAAACTCCACGCTTACGTATGCACGGCTCAGGATCTTCTCCTCATACCTCACGATGGTCCGTTTAATCACCCACAATTTGCTGGCTTGCCATGCAAAGGGTTGCACGACCAACAACTTCCCATTGCTATTGCAAAACATCCAAATAGAACTCCAAGAACAAGAGTTCAATCCCGATTTCATTAAAAACATCCTTCCGAGACTCGAATGGCGTGCCCTCGTCGATGCAGCCAGTTTGGCAAGTGCTCGTATCTCTCCATCTTGGGCTGACATACTGAAAGAGATGCGGAAGGTCGGAGATACGTCCCTACCCATTGAGCAGCCAGAGATGACGGACGACGAATTCTTACAAAAGCTCCATCACGTCCTCCTCGAGGTGCTCCACCTCTCGTTTCCGATCCGTCCCGTGAATGCTCGTTGCTTACCGTGTTACATGTGAAATGTAGATCCACATGGTTGAAGGCGCGATGATATGTCAGAATTACAAGCATTCCTATTCGATCTCGCATGGTATTCCCAACACGGTGAGTTCCTGTCCTGCGTCCTCTACGGCCTGCACGTCCATAATTGTACTCTATTCGTAGCTACTAGCGGAACACGAAATTGGTTGATGCTCGTGTCGACATTAAAGGGTTCTACCGATCCAGATACGATCCGCTACTTTGATATTTACCCAAGAGTGATCCCGGCATTGCAAGTAATGCAAGTGTCAATCAATCGTTGTATTTTCATCAAGATCAAAATCGACACCATATACGGTTCCAGAATACTCAGCGTTGCCCTTTGGACTTCAGTCCTGAAATGGCCCCGTTCTCGAATGTACTAACAGCACACCAAAATAAACCAGGAGAGATCTTCCGAGATGAGCCTACACTCACATCATCGTCCGCATCATAGGACCGTGTTCTACTCATCACACATTATTCTGCGTGATATTGATTGTATTCGCTTCAACGACGTGGATCTTTTGCCCCATTAGAAATGTCCCTTTGGAATTTTCTCAATAATCATTGTTGGTGGCCTTGTGATCTTCACTGGGAAATGTTCATTTTCTAGTTGTGAACGAGTGAGTGTATCTTATGCTTCACACCTCCCGCCCCCGGCGGAATGGTAAATTGCTGACGGGATAGAAACCACGAGTGTAATGGGAGCAGGCAATGGAAAGGTGATATTCAGTCATCAACACCTACAATATAACGCGACCAATGTCTCAGCTTCGTCTCTTAACGTCTCTGGCGTCGGAGACCTCTCTACCGTACCGTGAGCGTGGTGTTGAGGTACACCTCCTCGCTTGTTCCCACAAAGATGCTGAAATTACCAAGCTCGACGACCCATTGACGGCTAGAAGAAAGAGGAGAAAGGATAACGCAGATCAGGTTGTGTGCTCCGGGCAGGAAGGCACTGACGAAGACTTGCCTGAGAGACCACACGGCAAGCTGACTCGACATCACCGGGATGGTCACCGTCTCTGATTGCCCCGCACTACAACCCACTGAGTGAGCGAAACGGGAAGTGACGAGCATGATGCACGATAAAAGATCTATAGAGACTCACGGAATGTCCACCTTGGTGAAGCCGATCAACTCCATGTTCGGGGTGACGACAGAGCTGAAGAGATCGGTCATATAAACCTATTTGGGACGAACGCAACGTCAGTTCAAGAAGAACGCGGACGATGTCTCACTGTCCGAACTGACCTGGACGACCTCCTTGCCGTCCATCGAGCCAGTGTTGTGGACGGTCACGGTTACGTTGAAGTCCTCGTTCGTTCCGATCGTCGAACAAGACAGCTGCAAGTCGGTGCTAAGAGCTCGTTTGAGTACAGACCTGGCTGATCGGAGCGGGGAACGTCTTAACGCACTAGTTGAACGTTGTGTAACTCAGTCCACGACCGAAGCTCCACGTAGGGACGGGGGTATCGAGGACGTACTAACAGTACCCTGGGTCACAGGAGAAGAGGGTGTGTACATCGGGGGACATTCACCTGATGTCCAAACAGCAGGGAACCATTCGGGTAGATCATGCCAGGATCGACCGGGCGCGCGCCTTTGAGGTAGTTGTAAAACACGGGCGAAGCTGTGGTACTTCTTGGGAACGAGACAGGAAGTTTGCCTGCCGGGTGGTCACGGATGAGAATGGAAGTACTCGTTGAACGACGTCATCATACATACCAGACGGGTTGGCAGCTCCATAGATGATTTCGGCCATGGCGAGGCCACCCAGCTCTCCTGGGTAGAACTGCTGGATCACGGCGTCCACGTCTGCCATGTGATTAGAAAACTTAAGTCAACAATCAGGAGATCACCTACTCTCTTGAATCCAAGGATCGGTGACGGGCTTTCCACTCACAAAAACTACAATCGTCGGAGTACCAGTAGCTTGAATAGCCTGCACCAACGGAAGCTGCGCCCCTACGAGACTCAAATCCGACAGATCGACATGTTCGCCCGTCGTTGTATTCCTCCCGGGGGTCCACAAGAGTGTCTGGTCCAGCGACCACGTGCCAACCATGACAACGGCGACCTTAGATTCTTTCGCTGCTGCGATTGCTTCAGGGAAACCCGACTCGTCGTTGACCAGAGATTGCAGCCTTCAGCAAAGTTCATCTTCACACTTGTGTTGGCAAGGAACTCGGTGAAACCCTGAAGCGGCGTGATGCCGTTGTTTGATGCGTTGAAGAAGACATAGTCGCCGAACTGGTACTACGATGAGAAACAGTCTCGATGCGGAGAGCGGAGAGCCCACGCACCGTAACCCTGTCAGACTGTGGTCCTATGAGCGCGATGGAATTGATATTGGTGCTCAACGGAAGTATATTGTTGTTGTTTTCAAGGAGAACGATGGCCTCCCGTTCCATCTGGTGGAGAAGGTCTCTAGTGGTCTGTGTTCGCATTGTGGAAGCATAATCAGGGTAGGGATACGGGTCTGAGAGACACAATTAAGCACAACTCATAATCATATGGTCAAACATACTTTCAAAGAGTCCGAGGGCGAACTTGGTCCTGAGGATGGTCTTAACAGTCTCATCAACATAACTAATATCCACAGCTCCGCTTGTAACTCGGTCTAGAAAATGCATTAGATAGAAATACCAAACGAAGTCGGCGCGAACCTGGCAGTGTGAGGTAAGTGTAGGTCCCACCACCCATTTCGCCACTGAGCCCATTCTCGAGCGTGAGCTTTGCGGCACATTCCCTCGTGGGGCAGATTCCGTGAAGAGTGATCAAAAAGTCCACTGAACCTGCATCAGAGGTGACAAAGTATTGGTAACCCCACTCATTACGGAGCTACATTCACTGTCAAGAAGTACATCATCACAATCAAACGGTTTACGGCTTACAACGTCGGTGAGCAGATCTACAACAAATTGTCAATAGCCTGTTTAACAATAAGGAGACGAGTTACATTTGTTGGCGACATTGGGAACCCCGTCATAACTTGCGTATGCAGTCATTATCGAGAGCGCATCCATACACGCGTAGTTGAATGGTTTGAGATAGTGGTCCTGAGTTCACGTTCTCCTCCACTGACCGGTGCGAGATTCCTGCAACTCTCAGGTTACCTTGGTGCATCCTTTTAATAGACTTTTAAACCCACAGTCCTCCTTGTGGGCTACCATAAGCTGTGAAATGTTTGCACGTCGCAGCCACTCGAGCAACCGCTGTGTTGCTGACATTGCGCCGGCGCCCAGATTGGACACCAGTCACATATGCACGACCCATCTGAGTTGTTCTAATAACTTGTTGGTAATTGTACTAACGCGGTGAGGGGAAAGACGTACAAGAAGGGGTCTTCACCATAATTCTCTTCCACTCTACTCCACCGAAGTTCGCGGGACAAGTCAAGGACGGGAGCAAATAGTTGAGAGTAACCCAACCCTTCTGCTTCCGTGGAAATCGTGCTGGCAGCCTCCTGCAAGAGTAGAGCGTTGAAAGATGCGGAAAGACCAATGGGGGATGGCCATATTGTCCCATTATCCGTGAAGCCATGAAGGCCTGGTGCTTGTTTGAAATCTGCTCAAGTGTTCCGTATGACATGGAAATCTCACCCTCAGACTGGAAAATGGCAGGTATACCCAGGGTGGTGTTCTCCATCAAGTACTGTTGTCCGATCGTGATGGCGTAAACGATCTTATCCCAAGGAGCGAGATAGCCGGCCCAGATCGCCCCAGCCTTGTTCTCCATCATTTGTTCCTGCGTCAACAAAGTGAACACTGAATACATGGATGAGAAAGAATATAACACACCAGACCAGTCTGATTATATGTGAGCGTATTGTCCAGGGGGTCTGTCATATTCATCCATCCACCAATATCGCCCTGGATGCTGCACCCCAAGTATAAGGACCACATAAACACAATGATGAAATTTGATACTCGCAGCTGGGACACCTTCTCTTGTACCGACATCCTCGGTAATAAATCGTTCACTCGGTCCTCAATCGATGCATTTGGATCCTTGTAGATGGGAAGGGAGCCGTTGAGGTTGTACCCCCTCGCTTCGACAGAGAAGTGTAAATCATCGCGAACGCCTGAGTGACTGACAGTAGCAAATGAGAATGTTGCGAATGAAACCACCAAGACAGTCCAAGAAGGAGCCTGACAGTAGAAGCTGTTCGCCTTCATGTTGCGTGCCATCCCCGCAGAGTGGCAAGCGAGTCGACATGCTTCTGGCACCCATTTATGCTGGGTCTAGTTCCGAAATTATCGCAAGAAATCTCCATAACCTCTGACACGGACGCACGATGATGTGGTGAGTTTGAAACACTTGAAGGGCATATGACTAGGACCAATCGAAAATGTATCGAGAGACGGACCGCGGGTGTCAAGTTTCCGAAATTACTCCTGGCCAGTAACCGCTTGAGGCGATCCATGGTACGTACCACTGCCGGGCTACGACAGACCCAGACGGGTCAATGTCGACCCACCACGATTGAAAGTCTTCTATTGATGATTGTTTCAAGTTTGTGACAGGCTCGAGACTTAGTATTGAATGCCAAAGCTGGAATTCCCGACCTGAACGTGCGACCTTGTCCCGCCTTGCTACCGTTACTGTATGTAACTTGAAGCTCTGACGCACTTCGTTCTGGAATGCGTTCTCACAGCTTACGCGTAACTTACGTAACTCGATCGTAGCGGCGCGCGGAGGCACCAATCCCCGACCCCATAGATACACTGAACTCATTAAAGTGCAAGTTCGACCAAAAAAAGTATTTATGGTCTGTTTTTCTTTCGCTGGTGGTGTCAAGCACCAAGAAACCAGGGGAACCATACGGTGTGCACACGTTGAAGGAAGATCCATGTTATTGGACTCGTGAAGAACATCTTCAGCAGAACGATCGCAGAATGAAGAGCGAGATTGAAAAAAGTGAGACACCAGGATAGTAATTTTCGGCTTGACGACACCGAGGGTCGAAACAGACAAAGCATCTTAGAATGTCGAGTTCCAGACGAGATAAATTACACTCGTAAACAGACTCCAGATAGTGTATCCAACAAGGTATTTCATCTAGTCGCTGAGCAACACACATGGCAACGGTCACTGGTCAAAACAGCTGGATCAGAGGGATTTGTTAAGTCACACAAAGGCTCGCAATGTGGCAACAGGCGAAGGCGATGGTGATGAATAGGACTAAAGACTAACGGGTGTATTTGGGTTGTGCTTTACTTAGAAATAGCTTAAGTAATCAAATGGTCAAATTTAGTGAAAAGTTCCCGCGGGGTCCGTTTGCTTGAAATCTGCTCGATTCTGGCCGTGAGAACCCTCCTCCACAAGGATGATGTTGAACTCGGTGCTAGGCTTTTTAGCCCCATTTTCAAAGGCTTGACTTTGGAACTGGTAGCGCGCGGTACTCATCCTGATTGACGTTGTCGACTGTCAGTCCATACCTTCATCACAATTCTGTTCTACTTTGAGACTCCCAGCGGTAAACTTGGTGGGTAGTTTGTTGCATTTTATGAGCGGCTGATCGACCCAAGGTATTGTCACGTTTTGTCGTCGTCGTCACTTGTGATAATGGGACCTCCCTTTTGGAATCTCAGTGTGAACACAAGTCCAAATTGTTTCGTGTTGTAGTGTTTCAATTCCGCTAGACATCGTCAGCCGACACCGTTACATCTAGACGGATGGCCAATTCTGGCGAGAAGGATGCAGCACGGGATGGTGCTGGCCCTGATGTTCCCCGAACCCGTGCTACCCGGAGTGCCCTAGTCAACTCATCTGCCCTTACCATGAGCTTGCGAGGTCTGGTGGGCCTAATTGCCCTCCTTTGCTCGCTCTCCATGGTAACCCCCAGAAGCCGTCCTGTCCCTTTTAGCGAACCTCGTAGCGACGCAGTTGATCATGTGAACCCGTAAGCATTGGTACTCAATTTGTTCTGTATTGCTCGTTAACTTTAATAGACTGATAGGAAACGGCGGGGACTCACCAAATGGGTCGGGAGGGATGATTCCCTCTACTGCGCCACCGTTCGCGATGACGCGATGGGTTGCGCAGACAAGGGTGAACTATGTTTCCGTCACACCATACAACTACACAGATATTTCTATCCACGGCTTCCAGGGAACTCACCAGCCTGCTATCTGGATGGGTGAAAGTGGTCAGGTCGCGGTGAGCCCTGGTGCTGGGAAGATCCGTTCAAAGTTCGAGGATCGCGGTATGGCGTTCAGCCATGAGAGAGAAGTGGTCTCAGCCAGCTATTACAACGTCGAGTTGGAGGCTACTGAAGGTGGTAAGATATTCGCTGAACAAAGTGCAAGTGAGTCTTTTGTTTATTGGGAAGGTACAGGCAAGGCTAATTTGTGCATGGCTACCTGTCTGCAGCTTCTCGTGTTGGACATCTACGTTTCACATTCACGGATACGAACACTCCCTACGTCCTAGTAGAAGCCACGCGGGCTTCCGTGATTGGCTCGTCGAACCCAAACAACGTCACGTATCCAGAGGGAAGCATCGTCATTGACCCCGACCATTTGGAGATTTGTGGAAACAATCCAGAGAGGCAAGACTACATCATTGCACCTATCTCTACACCTGCCACAGAATGGAGTGGGTACTTTTGCGCTAGATTCGATCAGTCCTTTACTTCATGGGGTATCGCACAAAATGGAAGTGTGGCCGACAACCAGAGGAGCGGTACTGGGGCCATGTTGTCTGCCTATGTTACGTTTAAGCCAACGCTGGCGCAGATCAACGTCAGAGTCGCGGTTTCATTCATCTCGATTGACCAAGCTCGACAGAACCTGGAGAAAGAGATACCGGATGGCCAATCTATCGAAGAAACAGCAAGGAACACCCGTGCTGCGTGGGCTGAGAAGCTCGACAGAATCAAACTCGTCGGGGCGACGAAAGAACAGAAAGAGGTCTTTTACACTGGGTTTTTCCATACCCTTCAAGTAGGTTCACTGGTAATAATTCTGTATGTCTGCTTACCCACGCAGTATCCCTACGAACAAGATGAATACGGAAGGTATTACTCTGGTTATGACGACTCTGTCCACGAGGGTATATCTTACACCGGTTATTCGATCTGGGTGTGTTGAGCTCGCCCGCATTTTCACTCTGTCACTAAGTTACATGCAGGACACGTATCGGGCAGAATGGGCGTGGCTCATCCTTTTCGCCCCAGAGAGAGTTCCAGGAATGCTACAGAGCATGATTCAAGACTACAGAGAGGTATGCAGGTCAAGGATCAATGTGATTGCTCGCTCAGTCACTATTTCCTCCAAAGGGTGGCTGGCTTCCAATGTGGAAAAACATTCTTGGTGAGACTGCTTCTCATGGGACCACACACTTATACTGAGCGTAGTGAACAGAGACAAACATCATGGTATGTGAGCTCATTCTAGCCATTTCGTGTCATTAGTAAGTACATCCAGGTTGCCACGCATGCGGACTCGCTCGTCGCGGAAGCGGTTCTGAAAGGCTTCACTGGTTTCGACCTCAATACTGCCTGGGATGCGGTATATAAGGATGCTACCGTTCCCCCAATCAACGACACTACAACTTTGTGAGGTCATTGCGTGTGTATTGATGATTATCTGACAATTACGTAGGTATAGCGATCGCGAAGAGGTATGTGCCGTGAATAATATACAGCTCCGCTGAATGAACCTTCCTTCAGTTCGTTGACTACGAAGTGCGTGCAGGTCTATCTTCCGTCTACGAGCAAAGGGGGTGGGTTGCGGATGATATCCACTCCGAGTCTGCTTCCCGCACGCTCGATTATTCTTGTGAGTCGTTTTGAGCAGGTCATCGACGAGGTCACCCTAAACATTGCCCTAGACGACGACTTTGCAGTCTCTGTGCTAGCTGGCCTGCTCAACAAGACCAGCGAACAGGTGTTTTTCCGAGAACGAGCGATGAACAATCCCTTTACTATATTCAACCCTGCAACTGGATTTATGGAGGCGAGGAATGCAAGCGGCGCTTGGGCAGGTCCAGATAATGGGTGGACAGAGGGCGATAAATGGGCATACACATTCGATGTAGTGCAAGATGTTCCTGGGTTGATCGAGCGCAAGGGTGGAAATCAGAGCTTCGTCGAGTTTTTGGATGAGCATTTCGATGGTGGTGAGTGACGACGATTCATAGGTGGACTTCTTGGAATTTAATGACAATTTTGGTAGGCCATAATGATCACACGAATGAGGTTGCGATGCATGATAATACCACGGCCCTTACTAATGCACTTTACCACAGCCTTCCCATCACATTCCCTACCTCTACTCGTTGGCCGGCGCCGCATCTAAATCGCAGACCCGTGTTCGTGAGATCGCAGAGTCGAACTACAACGCAACCACCAATGGACTATCCGGGGTAAAGGCACATGCCGTATGCCACTTCTCCTTAGCTTACCTCGACCTCCCAGAACGAAGACTGCGGCCAGATGAGTGCTTGGTATCTTTTCAGCGCGCTCGGATTCTACCCCGTGAATCCTGTATCGGGTGAATACGTCGTTGGGAGGTATGTATTTCTCTCTTCTGCCCCCTCCATTTCTATCATATTTATCTTGTGTCCAGTCCCTTTTTCGACATGGTATCGATCGACCTGCCTTCATCGAGCAAGAAATTGGACGTCGTTTCCCCTGGAGCACCTTCGAAGCCTTATGTGCACTCTCTGAGCGTAAACGGCCGCAACGTGGAACAGCCCATCATCCGACATGATCAGATCGCGCAAGGAGGCATCCTATCGTTCCAAATGAGAGATACGCCACAGCCTTGGGCGAGTGGGTTGACGTTCCAGCAGTGAATCAGTACTGCCCTCCCCGGAAATGGAAAGCGTAAGTCCATCTGTTCGGAGATTCCATTGTGCAAGCTGGCCGACTTGATTGGCGTTGGTTTGTGCTACGATACGTTTTGTTTGATAAGCAAACTATTCCACCTTTGTATGAGGGACCGTGATGCAAGCGTCGACAGTCAGCGCTAAACTCGACGCTCCTGTGAAAGGGCTTGTGGTCAGTTCGCTTTATAGCACTCCATGCAACATGCGCAACAAGTAGATATGTATCATGCTCCAGTAAGTGCCGACTTGATCAACCTATGTATCAAAGCTGGCGTCAAATCATCTGAGAGACTGACGATCGAGGCGTGCTGCACCGCTCTTGTATCCCCCCCGATGATGCAGCGGCCACATGCATAATGGTATGTACAACTTACTTTCTGTGACTTGATCACCCCTTGGATCGAAAAACCAACAACTAACCGACAAAATTCGCCTAACCAAGTGAATTTTTCGATAGATCTTGGCCCATAGATTGCATTGCAAGTCTTATCTTTCACGTCCCTAAAACTTGGGATATTCCCTGTAAATGCCTGTGCTGGATAGTTCCACCTTTCTAGGCGCCTTGGCACAAAATCTATAGCCATTGTCCTACCAATCTCGTTCAAGCGAGGCAACGAAGTGACTACACAAGCAGACTCTCCCAATCGAGTTCGAGTCAACAATATCAAGTGACGTCATAATGCCACCACCCGTTGTTCACTCTCTTGCAAACGCCTACTGCGTACATAACTTATGTCTCACGAAAAAAAAACCCACTATATAGATTGCATCGCTGGGTGGTATAAATACACTTGGAAAGACGGCTGGTCATACAGACCTAACTCGCGTCCTTGGGAACGCAAGATTTCCTCACGGTCACCGTTGTCCGTCTGAATCCAAAACACACAGATCAGTAACAGACCCAGTCGAGCAAAGAAGCTGGACGACGTACATGCTCTCGTCTCGTACTTGCCTGTCCACACACGCGCACACCACGACGTCAGCAAGTCATCAATGGGGAATGTCGAGACGAGAACGCACCGAGACCAACGATCACGTTCTGTGGCTCCTGAGGCTTACCACTCAAATAGTTTTCGAGGATGCTCCGCGTGCCCGAAGAGTAACGCGCCTGTGCATCCAGCGTTGTACCAGAATAGTGTGGTACCATGCCGTTTCCGCCCCCGAGCGGGTTCTTCATCGTACGTCAGATGTGATCCTTGGGTGCGGGTTGGACGTTCCATACGTCACCAGAGTAGCCTGCATGTCCACGACACGGAGCACACGTGAGTGGTTGTTAAATATGTGGAAGTTGTATAGGACCAACCGCGGAGCTGGCCGCTCTTAAGCGCTGTAGCGACGGCATCCTTGTCGCAGATGGCACCACGGGCAGTGTTGACCAACCATGCACCCTGTCGCGATCGCATGTCAAATGAACGCATCGGGATTGGGTTGAGTACTACATACGGGCTTGAAGTGGCTTAAGAGCTCAGCGTTGACGAGACCTTGAGTTCCATCGTGGAGGGGACAGTTAACGGTGACGATGTCACACTGAGATACAAATTCTTTGAGGTCATTGATACGGCGGGTACCAACGGCCTGAGCAGCAGCTGCGAAATAGATGGATACGTTTGCACAACACGACGGGATCTTTTCTTACCCTCCGGGAGAGAAGTGTAGTCGTAATAGAGGAGCTCCTTGGGGTCGAAAGGCTTCAAGCGTTGGAGGACACGGTAACCAATACGACCAGCACCGATGGTACCAATCACCTTGTTCTCGAGGTCGAAGGCGTTGCGTGCAATATCGGAGACTTGCCAATCGCCGCGTTCGATCATCTGGTTTGGGTAAATCAGTCATAGTGCGGAGAATCCTCGTATAACAATATTACCTCATGGGCCGGGACAAAGTTCCTGACGAGAAGGAGGATGGACATCACGACGTGCTCAGCGACGGAGGCGACATTGGATCCAGAGACCTTTGAGATCAATAGTCACGATTACATCCTGCAATCACGGCGAATGAACTTGCCTCGAGAACCTGGATATTTTTCTTGACCGCGGTGTTCAAGTCGATGTGGTCAGAACCGACACCGGCGGTGATACAGATTTTAAGATTCCGTGCCTGAAGGAGTATTGGTATGGACAGCACTGATAAGATGGTAGCGAACTCACCTTCTCCATCAAATCTCCAGTGAGGTAACCGGGGTGGAAAGGGGTGGTAATCAACACTTCGGCATCCTGGATGTGTTTCTGGAATTCGCTGCTGGGGCCCTCCTTATCATCTGTGACCTGAAAAGAGATCGAGTCACCGTTGGGGACGATCAGTATGGAAATATACAATGTATTCATGGCCGAGGGACTGAAGCCAAGGGTGGAGACCGAGCTGAAAGTATTGGAGAGTGAGTGAACATGTCGAGAAGAGGTAGAGACGGCGACCGACCTGGTTCTCGATGGTTCCCAGAAGACGGGGCTCGGCGACGGCGGCCTTGCCGCCACGATACAGAACAGCGAGAATCTTCATTTTAGAGATGGAGTTAGGAACAGGGAAAGGAAGGAATGAGAAAACCCACAGGACAAGAACAGCGTCGTTTTATATGTTCTATGTGACTACGGGGAGGTAAGCCCACGGAAAAACAAAGAGACTGACCCGAACGCGATCAACATATTCATCTGCATTTGGTGTCCCCGATCAGCGATAACAATGTCTTCAGGTCATGTGATCCGTCCATATTTGGATTCCGTTCCTCTCCGATAAACGTTGCCACGACTTTCTCCGAATCCTTGCATGAGTCCAATCATAATTGCGCAAATCATACAGCACCCCCCAAAAAATATGTAGATATTTCACTGTGCACTTTCACAATTGCAGAATGTCGTAGCAAGAGGTATCTGGACATTGGATCCGAAACCACCCGGTAAAGTGTTTTTTGAGTCGGAGCTCGACCTTCCTTGGACTCCGAAAAATGCTGAAACAACGTTCTGCAATTGAGTAAACTATCGTTTTCCCCACTACGTTTGACAGATGAGCATGTACTATTGGACACGGGCAAGTACCACACCACAGTACAAATGGTCTATTATACAAAGAATAAAGGTGTGCGGAATCAATTGAGGCGATATCTATGTATGCAACTATATGTAGACGTATGTAAAGTACAAACGAAAGAGCAACTTGGTCCATGGATATAAATAAATTGAAATAAATCATCAGTACGTAAGATATCATCGCTTTGCCATCGGAAATAGCATTACTTCGTCTTCGCTGACTCCACTGCCTGGCAGCCAGTTTCGTCATCCAGAATGTTATGCATCCTTCCTTCCTTCATTGCCTTCATCCGTTCTCGTATGACGGTTGCCATTCTGTAGGTCTTGTAGAGACCTTGGGTGTGGTTTGGCTTCCAGCCATCGGGAAGACGTTCTTGTCCTACCCATAGACGCAGCACGTCCAAGTCAAGGCCTTCCGTGGCCGCGTTTCCTCCGCCGAGTACACCAATCGCAATCGCCATTTCCCCGCGCGCAATCTCCGCATGAACGCCATCCAACGGCCGGGACTCTGCTTCTCGCTTCACGCGAATGTTGGCGACGTCCTCAAGGGTCATACGCCCGGGCCGATAACGTCCGCCTCGCTCGAGTGCGACTTTGATGAGTGAGTCGTTCACTGGAGTGGGTGCATACTCCTCCTCGTTGTGTGCATCGACGTGGAATAGAGAGGCGTCGTGCTCGATCAGGTTGTGCCGTGCGAGATCGGCGAGTGACATGTTACGGTATTGTGCGAGGAGGAAGATCCCGCCAAAGGAGAGCACGTAGGAGAGTAAGTTGGACAATTGGTATCCTTCCTTGAGTGCCCTAGCGATATCGAATACGCCAATCTTTTTGCCGTTCCGCGGTCTAGATGGCACAAACGTGGTCAGTGGGTGCGGAGACGCAATGACGAGTTGGAGGGGACGTACAAGAAACCGTGGTTGGCTAGGGTGTTCAAGGCTGGACAAGGCGACCTGAGGTCACCGGGTTGTGGTGGGCAGAAAGCATGTGTGTGCCCTGTTACGGGACATACACCATCAGAGTGTGCATGGTGGTCGTGAGCAGAGACTGGAGATGCCAGCATGGGAGAGACTGGGCAGGACATGATGCGGAGGAGAGATGAGATAGGTGCTTGATATGTGAGATAGGTTGGGGTCGAGTCAGGGCTTATATACTGAGGACTTGTGCGCCGGATATAATATTGTCCCTTTCAGGACGGGTCTAAGTAATTGACGGGTTCGCTTGCCAAACTAGAATTGCGGCCACACACACAAACCCTAATCAGAGCCATCGGATGGAAATACGTACAGAAAAAAAGATGAAAGAAGGTAGGTTTTGTTGATATGGAGACTGCCCGCAAGCTGTGGCTCGAATGCATAATCGCTCAACTAAGAGAGATTAGTTGGGTTGGACCACAGGTAGCGGGGCACAGCAAGAGCACAGCAAGCGTATTGATCACGATAGCCCTAGCGGGGATTCCCAGCTCCCGGCGTCAATCAGATCCAGAGAGAGGCTGTGAAGAAATATACGGATTCACAATTTTTCAAAGTGCCACTGTTGACGTGAGATTTCCACACAGCCTCATTTCAAAGCCGAAGTGTTTGTCTCCATTGAGAAGATTCTTCTAGGCCCAACAAACCTTCTTCTCTCGTTAATTAAGCTACTCACATCCTCGCAACTTTGACGGCGCCGACTGTTTCGCCGACCCCGTCTGGTATGACGACCCCGTCCTTCCAGGGTTTTCAGCTAGTCAACTTTCGGCCACCCTTTACTCAGGGAAACTGGTCCTTCGAGAATCCGTCTGATCATAGGATCCGTCTTGTGTGATCACTCAGCAGGGTATGTGCATTGTGCATCACCGCGGATGCCATGCATGGCTGAGTTCCCTTGTTCCACTCGCGACTTTGTAAAACATACGGTATGTCATTGCAGTACGAAACCCACATAGGTCCCTTGATGGGCGCGTACATGGTTCGTGATCACGTCGTGATTGTAGATCCTGAGCGAAGCGAGCTGACACTGAGCGCTGATCTACACTCGCGTGGTCATGTCATTGTCAATGACCGTGAGACGGGGCTGGCGTGAGGTACTCGGGAAGCCGTCTCCCACTGGCAGATCCCCTTGTTCCTGCATGTATTCCTATCGTACTCCTTCACCTAAGAATCAACGGGCGGGTGTATGTCGCTCCCAGAAGGGAAGGCACAAGGTGGACTAGCGTGAGTCGGGGATAAGTAGACCCCGACCGATAGTGGCGTCCCGGCAGAGATCACAGGTTTCGTCGCACGCACAACTTGTGCTAGCCTGATGGGCCTCGAACTTGAACTTGACGTTATCCCGCGTGAAAAGGATGGGGCATATGGTATCACATTACCGGCAAATAGACATTTCAGAGGCGCCCACCGTGATTGACCGTGGGTATCCTGCCAGTGGCAAGGTCGACTGTTGAACTGGCGAGTTCATACAGCAGTTGTTGGTGGAATGTCAGGTCCGCATGCCACCTCGCCTCCAGTGGCGTATCTTGGCAGAAGAATGACCCTCTTTATCAAGTTCTTACGTTCACAAGCTCACGGGTCTGTAATACGTAGTGCCAGCCTGAGTGTCATGTGGATCTTGACCCTAGTACAATATGACCCAATATATCGCACCAGGGGGGCTGCGCCAGGGCCCAGGGGAAACCCACAGGACCAGCTCTTCATTAAGATTGCCTTATGTTCCGCTACTTTCCCAAGTACTAGTATGGGTAACAAGTGGAATGGCTCGGCGCGGGTGGCGTAAGTACCTCAACCCCGTTGGGGATTGAGTAGTTATCAATGAACAGCCCGGTCCCTTATCTTGAGGAAAGAGGTCCACACCGTACAGACTATCAGTACTCGTAAGGCATGTGCCAAGTCACCATTCCTCAACCGTTGGTGGGTTCACATTTCGGGTTACACAGAGACTCGTACTAGTAGCTGTGTAAACACATATTAACTGATACACTGACATGTCCATGTACTTGGTTCTTCCGTCATGCTGTGTCCTGCCATCATAAGACGCTCACATTCTATGCACTGTATACATATATGCCTCTACGGTGATCCGAGTGACGTTGAGATCGTCTCTTATTACCAAGACTCACAAAATGAAGTATTTAATATTTGTATTCACCATGCACCGCGCATGAATTGCCGTAGAGCGTCCATATGTTAGTTTGCACAGCATATGATGGCGGGCTCTTCTATCCGAGCCCAAAGGGTTGCAATTCACGAATCATGTGGCGTCTGGACTCCATCTAGAGGTTACTCTACTAGCTATGTCCCTGCGAGGCATTCCACCAGACTTTAAGATATGGTCGCTTGCACATCGCGAGTGTCCACAGACCAGGGCTATCATCCTCGTTCGTCGGAGTTCAAGTTGCGGACTTTGGCTTCGACTGCCCAGGCCGTACAGCCATGCAGCCACACCGAGGCAGCGAAATTCTGACCAGAATGGTCTGCTTTGGCCGAGTCTGCAAATGCGTTCGTCGCCGTTCATTCATTCTAGCCATCTGTGGCCTTTGGTCCGTCCGATCTATACCGGTATCCTGCTGGTTGCCCTATATGACTCAACACTGCATAAACGACCAGTGCATGATGTATCACGAGTCACGATGAGTTCGATGGCGGGACCGTATACCGCCGACTTACCGCCGACCCAGAATACGATGATTCGAAGTTGTTCGTCATGCGTGGACGACGTGTCCTTTTCATGGTGTCATCAAGCCCTCCATGGTGGGTGCGCCATACACCGTCCCGGATATCGGTGGTTTCTGGGCCGGTGTCCTGCTAAGTTCCCTGTCGCCATCCGAGTCGGTATTGATCATGTCGATGACGCCATTGGATATCATTGCGCAGCGTGTCCTAGAATCCAAGCCACAATGGTGATGGGATCCTTTCCCGCTGAGCCCGCGATGATCACAGGCGCGGAAGAGTAGACTGAGATCCGGAGCTGGACACGACACAGGCCAGGGAGAAGCGCAACGGTGATGGATCGGCTTCAAGTTGCCGGATCTGGTATGCAGGCTGCGCCGTGATGGAAGTTCAAAGCGTCACTTGCTTACTACAACGTTGCTAGCATGTCCTACTCAGAATCCACTATCGCTCGCACTGAGGCCGCAGTATTGATGGTTCTTTGGAAGGCACTGCGGGAGCCTACATGTGGCTCGATAAGGACGCTGCTATATGGAAGGCAGCCGCGGCTGGGAAGTTGTGCTTCCTTATTTTGGGAAACGTAGGCTTTTTTTACCTCTTTCTATCATCTGAGGTCTGTCTAGGAGAGACTAGGAACGGGTACCTGGTCGAATGGCCAGGCGGATAGGCTGGGGGCGTCGACGGGCCGGACAATGGTTGCCGTTGTTGGCGTGAACCTCCAAATTGTATGGCTCTCACGCCATTGTTATGGTCTTCCGGGGGGTTCCGAAGGCATGACTTCCATACCGCCGCCAGATCCATATCGCACTTCTCGTGGCTCGTCAACTGGACTCGCCACCTGTATATTGTCGTCGCGCCGCCCATGCCACCTTAGGTCTTCCTGCTTGTCACGGTCCTGAGCCTCCCCCGCTGCGTCGGTTTCACCTCCCGATTTGGTTGGTGCACCCATGTCACTGCCTGAGTTGTTCTATGCAACTGTCGTGTCTGCATGGTCATGTGATGCACCAATGCGTTCACATTCTCCCTCGACTCGCGGCTTCATTTGTGTCCCCCTGGATTGCTCTTTGGATGGCCAACGCCCATCCCGCCTACCATCTTGATCTCTTCTTTAGCCTCGCGAGCCTCATCGGGTTTACCTCACCCCCCTTTTCAATCATTCCCCATGACTTTGTCACCTCATATCTACATTTTAGGTGGCAGGCTCTAGCCGAGGCGCATACTCTGCCAGGCCAAGCCCAGTCCTACAGTAAGGGCCTGGCCTGTAACATCACTACTTGCAACCCATATCCTAGACATGGATGTCTTTTTTGTGAAAAAGCACTCTCCGTCATTGGACGATGTCGTATGTACGGATGTGAACGGTGTTCCGTGCAGGCAGATGCCATCACCCTAGTCTCCACATGACAATGACACAGTGGCTTCTTGCTTTCGGGCCTCACCAGCATAATTGCTATTCTGCACGCCGTATTGTCAAGATGCTGCTGCTTCTATGGAGAACAAGTCCGTGGTATGGTTGCCAAACAGGGATGTCTCACTCACGCATGCCCAACCCCACAGTTCGAAACAATGATGAACGATTTGAGGCTTTGAGGTTCTTGAGTTTCTTACTCGTTGAATAAGCATGCCCTTCGTCATCATTTCCTTCATGATCAGCGCCACAGTCAATCAGCAGGTACGAGTCACTTCGGATACCCCAAGGATACCGACGGTAATCAATATATAACCGATCTAGGAGCCCTCGGGCTCCAAGACTGGATGCTGTTTTGTGGCACTAGTTATGGAGACCGGTAAGCGTGCGATGTGGTGGATGTGCAGGGGAGTAGTGCATGGTAGTGATGGGGCGAAACCAGTCCGAAGCTATTGGTCACGGTGAGTACCTCCCGGAGTCCCGGAGAGTGGTCCAGTATCCCACGAAGCGGAGCCGGTTTGACAGGTGAGTGTGATATCGTTCGACCCCTGCGGGACCGGTCATCCGCGGTGTAAAATGCATAGGTGAAGAGTGAAACAGTTACAGGAACTGCGAGTTCTGTTCCCCACCTCCGACTCGGTATGCCACACGGCCAAGTTCCAATAATATCGATCAATCGCCACCGTGGAGAACTTTGACCGGGGTTTACATACCTCTCACGTCGCGGTGGGGACTGCGTAACTTTGTACCGCGGTCCTGGGTCACATGCAATCGAGGCTCTTCGACACGGATAACCATCCACAGCACTAGTCAGAATCACGAGGGCGGGTTCAACGGCCGATTTGAATCATACCCTCATGATGCTGCTCACAGCAGGCTCTCGCTCATTGAGCCATCGTCCACAGCCTCTACTGGATGTCCTAAACACAGGTTGTCGAGCACCAAGTGTTGCGTGATAAACCAAGGACAGTTCGGAACTCGCTTTATCACACACCTCGGCAAATCGCGGTCTTCCGCCGCTGTCCACGCACTGGAATTTGAAGCATACAGCTAGTTTATATCATTTCCGCCACATTGACAATGATAGACCTAGAAAGACCCCCTTGCGCAATCGTATGTCGATATCATGATCCGTCGCAACCTGCGTATACACCAGATCTTTGGGCTGAGAGCAACAGCGCCGTCACAGGCTGTCTAAGACGGGCAACGAACGTGAGCGCCCTGGTACCCTCGTCGAACGGTGCGGAAGGTGAGGGGTAAAGAATTGGATGGCATGGACCAGGTCAGGATTCTCGTAGTCACGGTAGACATCGAGATGATCTGGTATGTCGTGGTCGCTGTCGGGCGTGCGTAGCCGGATTGACTCGTCGGGGTCTTCTTTGATAAGAGATAGACTCAAAGTCTGCCTCAACATCTTGATGTCCATGTGGTGAGGCGAGGCAAGATCGAGGAGCATCCAAGGGCACATAAGTAACAGACTCTTTGGTGGGAACTTGTCCGCCGCACAGATCCTCGTGGCTTCGAGCGCAGTTTCCTCGCAATATACACATTAGTATCCGAACTGCGAACCGCATCAAAGGTGGCGACGCGAAACGCGATGCAAGGCAGACGAAGGCGCCAGCCAATGAATTCCGCTCGGGGCTGACAGACCAGTTTGCGGGACAGCACTAGTGTTTGCGCCAGGTCCTTCCTCGAGACTCCAACTCTGAAACCCTCTCTGCACCCCCTCTTCCCCGATGGACACCAGCGCGCCCACGGAAGAGAATAACACGTGTGGAGAACGGAACACACCACGATATTTAGGCTTGCAGCGAGTCGCCTTTCTGAATGCTTTGGTCATCTGGGGAGTCCAGTATCAACGTTATATCCAACATGGTACCTGGGCAGGGTAGCACTCACGCCATGCTTCGAAGTATCGCAGGTTCACGGATATGCTTCCGTACCGATTGAAAGCGATAGATCCTCGAGCAATATATGTAACAGTGTCAGTGAGAGACTGTATACCTCAGCAACAGTGGTGAGGACGTCGACAAAACAAGCAAGCATATCGTGCATGCTCGTCATGAACGCGTCGGCGACGGGAACATCTACACAAAACTGTTTTCAATCTTTCAGTGCCTTCAAATCTATGACAATCACCAGTGTCCGCATATGTACCATTTTCCCGAACCCGTCCTATAAGTAACAGGAATAACGATGGGAACTCCAAACCCACCACGACGTTTAAGTTCTCCGACCTATCCAGATACATCACAGTAGCCTACATTGGGGAACTTCCTCATTTTCTCCACCCTGCTGCGGTGATGGAGGAGCTTCCCTCCTTCTGGATTACACGCTTTCATGGCTTTGGGCACATGTACTCCTGGGAGACGCATTGATGAACGTCGATGGAAGTACTCGCGAAAGTCACATATATAGCTCTGAGGTATCACCTGACGCGGAGTCCTGAAAAGAGGATGAATGATATGGAACTCGTACATTGGTCAAGCTTACCACAAATGCTGGGGAGATGAAGCACCTCGGGTGGTCTCCGAGGGTCACACTACGCGGAATGAATCGACGTGTAAAGTTCCGGATCGGATTGTGAGCATTATTCGAGGTGCGGTTGACAGAATGATGCAGCAGTCCCCTGGCAGGGTCCCGCAGCCACCAGGAACGAAGCAATTTGTGAAGGACTCCGGCTTGCAACAACAGTACTAAAATCGGTTGTTACAACAGATCGCTCGGGTACGTGATCTGTTGCAGAGATAGCGGTCGCCGCTGGTAGCATGTAGCGGTTCTTCCGTCAGTTCCTCTGGCTGTTGTCTGTGTTGCTTGGGAATCCGTCAACAAGGAAACTGTACGGACCCGTTAGTCGGCTGTTGGCGGAGGAGGTATGTAACCGACCATCATACCCTCTTCGTCTCAAAGTTTCCAGGGGTATGGAAATGATCATCATAAGGAGAAGAGTGTCACTAACCTTGGCTGTTCCAACAATAGTTGACGTAGAGGTGTTGCGATTCTTTTCGCCTTGATGAATACCAGATACAAAACCACATAAGGTGAGTTGTCTCAGCTCACTTGTATATGTCCGGTTCCGCGTTACGCAAAATCCATAATTCAATCCGACTCGTAGCTGCCCATGTATCCTGTGTTCGCGTCATCTGATCGTTCCCAATGGTAAGGGTTTTAGACACAAGCAGCCCAGGCGCTGGAAAGCCAAGAGGCTGGAACGTGGAGCTGGGCATGGGTGTCCTCGTGAAGGAACAACTTGTACTACTCAAGAACCGATGACTGAACTTTAGTAGAAGTTCTGGTATCCTGCATCTCGTTCAACACCTTGTACTTCTCTTGGATTACGGTGCTCAGTCGACGACACCTCGAGACAAGAACGCACGAAAGCCTTCCCATGACTTCACCCAGACATGGCAACGCATGCGCACCTTCTACTCTCTCCTGCGGCACCATAACGATCGTGTCTCCTAAGGATTGGTAGGAATTCATATGACGGTCTCACGCATTCATCCCATTCCCCTCGATGAGTGACTTTGTTGCGACGGATACCGAGTAAAATCGGTTAGACACTATCTTCGTCACCAACCATCCCACAGTCACTCATTGCCCTGACTGTGGCATCTGCTACAGTAGAGAGCAGCAATTGTCTCCAGTTGCGGGTAACGACGTAAACCAAGGCGATACAGCAGTTCGACTGGACAGCATGTGATCAGGTGTGTTCTATTACAACGAAGTCGACTATTTACCTTAGTCTGATTCATTCCGTCATCTCAACTTACTATCACCCAGTCAATCGAGGGCAGTTGAAGTTGCCGGAGAACATCCAAAGGCAAGTAGAGCTCGAGGGATACCGAGGTCTCGAGCCCACATCTCGAGCACCTTCCTCAGTGAAAGCCTCAAATGATTTCAACCTAGGGAATTCGTTCGGGGTCAAGGTATTTTTGGACGAGATATCCGATGAGATCAGATGTACTCCAATTCTCGATTTCTACCATCCTGAGTGTACTGAATGAGCGACTATCGAAAGATCCTATCTTCTCACTTACATAAAAGAAGCCGAAGAAGTGTATTTTTTCGGACACCAATAGATGAAAGACACCCTTCCATATCTCCCTTGGTTGAGTTCACTCCCGCAGTGAACCGAATGACCCACAGATCAAGATCACAGAAAAAGAGTAATATTTGTGTTGGACAGGAATGACTTCCTCAGGGGAACGGAGGCCTCAAGATGTAGGGATACAATTCTTGTTCCTGCATATCGGCATTGCCAAACGATACAGCGCATCTGAGGGTGATGACTATGCGCCGGAAAGAACGCTTTTAGAACGCGCTTGGTCCATTCGATTGATAAAGTGAAGTCGTGTTTCGGATCGACTGACATGATGTGTGACCAGTGCGAGACGTGTTGGAGCCAGTCGATGATATATAGTAGCAAACTCTTGCCAACAGAAGTTCTGAGCCTTGTAGTGATATCGAGAGACATGCTGAGACATCATGCTGAGGGATGCAGGAAGTGGACCATCTTCGTACTTGCAGTAACAACATAGATGACTCTGTACGCAAACTGTCTTCAACCCAAACAATCGTAGACACTGAGTTGCGGTTTCCGACTCTCTCAGTGATGGAACTGAGCAAGTTACGCTCCCATCGAACGTCCAACTCCCGTCCAGCTACAAACAAGATGCCGCTCATTCTAGATCGGGAATGTTGTCTATGTCAGTCGGAAGAGTACATTCAACGTTCTATTCAACTGTCGCGGCCCAAACCACCTTCTCCATCGACGTCCCGGTGTCTTTTTCAGTTTCGATCCTATTGCGCTCGATATTGTGATCCTCCTGGTTGTATTATCACCTCCCCTGGTATATCACCACCCACTGGCCAAACTTCCCAAAAGAAATTTTATAAGGACGTTGAAGAAACGATACTGATTCGTAGTAGTACGAATCCACTCCGTCCTCCGCCAAAGGCACAATTCTGATTCCCCCAGGATCCAGATGGCGCTACATCCAACGACCTCCCAGCCAACGAGCGCTTTCACAACTTGAAGTTAGCGATGGAGCGTGCATTTGACTGGTATGAAAGCGCTACTTTAAGGGCACTACGGTGAGAACATCTGCAGTGGATCTCTCTACCTGATCACATTTAGCGTGTTCTATAAAGCATGTTCTTGGTCTCTTTACAGTTAAAGAACCTCGACGCATCAGGGTGGTATCACTGGAGGGTGGAGGTGCATCTTATCGAAAGACTACTCGCTAGTCTCGCTGCCTGAAAATAGCGAGTGCTTGCTCAACGTGTCGTCGCTCACTTCTTCTGACCCTTTTTAGGCGCCGTGTATCTGCAAAGCAAAAGGGGAGCAATTCTTCGTCGTCCGGTTTAAAATCGTCCCCGGGTTATATTGCCAGGAGGATGTCAGTAATTTAGTTTCAATCGATGTTCATGGTCGTACTTGGTACTGAGGTAGGTGTGCAGCAGGAGGTGTCGTCTAAATCCAAAGGATTCTGGTATGCTAGACCTTCCACTGACAATTTCAAGTCGTCATCATAAGTACGTACCCTTGTAAACCTGACCTTTTACCGAAGCGTGATAATCATCCCACAGGTGTCCGAGCTGAAAATGTCCTAACTGGTTTCAGCCGAATGCGTGTTGGATTCCATGTTCTCATTCCATTTGGTGGCACTAAATGGAGAATAAGCGCGTGTGCCTCCACGATAACGTTGTTGAATGGCATGATCGGATTCGGCTGTGAGATGTTCTTTATTCTATTTGGTTTAGTACCCCTCATAATTTCCAGGTCGTCTGAACCCCCCTGCCAAAGTCCAACTCTCTGTATGTGCATCCTTTGAGTTTTCTCCCATGACGGGAAACGGAGAACACAGTGGAAATTGTGTAGGAGACTTATTTGACAACACTTATTGTAAGCACTATTTCATGCACTGGTAGTGAGTGCTGAAGACCAACACAGTAGTCATGTTTTCTCCAACAGAGGGAGACCCGTATACCTTGCTCTTCGCTTCTTATTACCATGGAGCGACTACGTGAGTCGGATGATGCTGTACAAATACTGTTCCCGGTTGACCGTAGTTTGCTGATTAGTTCGACTAAGAGTCTTCGGATCTCACGCAGCTGATTGCTCGAGGGCACGATGCTTTCCTCCGCTGCCACGACGACACGGGAAAAGAAATGTTATAGAATCTGTTGCATCTTTCAAGCGCACTCTGGGGACCTGTCTTCCTGATCAACAAACTGTGGCCCACTTCATGCACTGTCATATTGACCGTGTGTCTGTAGAACTCTTGACATCTACCTCATATCATTGAGCAACCCGGATCGACCTGCAACGTCGTTGCACATAGTCCAAATTCTTTTATCATTACGGGAAGCATGAATGTGAAGAATCCATTCCGGGCGAAATTATGGAGCTGACGTCGGAGGTCCAGGGTAGTTGCCGGACACTCATGAACCTCGAGTTGCCGATCTCTCACTACAAACATGTTCGCTCTACAAGGCCGTAAGCTTTGGTAGCTTAGCCGATATTGACAAGTCGATTGGCGATCTCGGTGACCATTACGACACATGAAGAAGCCATCAAGTCCACTTCCTGCGGACCTCCGAGCCCCACACTCGCCAACCTTAGTGTTTTGCTGACGGTCTGGCGATCTTGGAGACCTCAGCAAGCCCATTTCTCTCACAGAGGACACTGTACGACCCACACCAGACTATCTTTTCAACTATCCTGACAGGTTGGCCGGCCTCAGCAATACATTGCTCGCCCGCTTTCAACTACTTGGTGAAATGCGGTCATCCTTTCGGTCATCCTTCATACTCTGGAGCGCTGCACCGCGCAGCCAAGTTCACCATCCCGAACGCCTTGCGATACATACCACCTTCGCTGTCTCACGATTCACCCGCTTCGATCACCAATTTGGTGGCTCTGGGTAATCTTGGCAATGCGATCACCTTGATCGGGGAACCCGTATGACTCACGCCATATAGCCACTTCGCCAAGAATGCCCATCCTCCTCAGTTCTGCCTACTTCACGTGCTTTGGACTCTCGGGTGCCTTTGCCGACTTTGACGTGACCATTCGCAGCATTGACAAGGCCGTCGCGCTAACCCCACAGCGCCACTCTGAAAGCCCCCTGATGCTTGACACCCTCTGTGCCTGGCTCTTCCCAACGCTTCCGAGCGTTTGGCGAGTTGGTTGACCTGGACAGATTGATCGGCTTGCTAGACAAAGCCGTCCAAACTACGCCCGATGGCGATCCGTTCAAACCCCCTTCACTCGCTCGCCACAGCCCAGCACGCTGTTTTTCATGCGCTTTCAACGACTGGACGACCTGCTCGATCTCCAGCACCGCCAGCGTCAAAAACCCGCGGTCGAGCAATGCTTATTACGGAAGTACTGTAAGTGAATATTCCGTTCACGACATTGCACCTGCCGAATAGTAAGGTAATGTCGAGGACGAATATTCACTCACTTGAACATCTTATGAAACAGATATGTAGAGTCAAGCGCCGCACAGATGATCATAAATGACCACCAGACTCGGAAAAAGAGCAAGCGGAAACAGATCACCGAGGAGGACTTGGACGATCTTCTCCCCCAGGGAAAGGTTCGGCTTCCCCTTTGTCCCATTGCTCTATTTGCAAACCCTTCTCCCTAAGGGGGCGGGTGTCACAGATGCTTGAGGGTCGGTCGGACCGGCTCGAGATGCTAGATCGGTCGGGATGACGCCGGTCAGACATACGGCGCGGTCGCAGGTCTCACAAAGTCTTCAAGTTGAAATTTCGTGTTTTATGCGATCCCATCGACATCGACAAGGTAGCACGCGTACGCGAGCGCAGACGTTGGAATGGTTCGAGGGGGGGACATACGCGGCTTTGGGGGTAGCCAATGCGAGTTTGCGTTTCACCGCGTTCGTTTTTGGTGAGTTTGGATCAGGATCCTCTTGGACACGTACGTTAATCGATATCCGTCATCCTCAGCGATGTTGGTACAGTAACACCACAACCAAGGAATTTTGTTAGGTCGTCCGTGCCTTGGTGCTCTTCGTTCTGTGATCGCGCACAGTCTCCAGAGCGCTCATATTCATTGCCCTGGCTCCACCCCATGCCAAAGCGAGTGCGGGCGCGTTTCATTCAAGCAGAGGGGCTGACAACCCCTCTCTATACTAATGGCGAACACGTCCCATCGGATCGCTTATGATATACGAATACTGTAAGAGTGATTCTAGAGGCCGATCGACGGACGGCCGAACACGGACACTATGGATTTTCAGCAAGGGCCCAACCTTGAAGGCATCGCCCGCGACCTGTCCAGTTCCAGAACCCTCTCTCTCGCCAATGCGATTTCCCAGGGTAAAGGGCCCGGGCGCTAGATACAAAGGTACAGACCATACCCCAACCTTTTACAGGCAATTATCGACCACCCCTTGTCGTGTTCGTGATTACTAAACCATTTGGGCGTACCACATGGTTTTTGGTCATCCGCGCCACGGTACCACTGGATTGTGGGATCGTCATCCTTTACATGTCAACTACTTCGAGGTACCCCTGTGCCAATCTTCAAGGCACGAGAAGAATACCGTATCAATGATACATACTATCATTACAGGAACGCGTCGTGCCTAGATACCAAATGACGAACTTCCCCGCAGCAGCTACCAGCAGCACCAACGTCCGATATGTACCGTATCTGACAAGTCGGTCCATATTTAGTCATAAATGTTTCATTTTGCATTCGTTGCTGACTACATACTGTGTGGGCGATGTCGACAGTAGTGATCTGTCGAACCTGAACCAAAAAAACGTCAATCTTTTTCAAGGCACGAAAAAGGAGGACAGTTACAGTATCGAGGACAATAAAGAGGATTTGGATTACGGATCACTTGACACGCGTAAAACGTGCCTAGGTACCAAACGATGGGTTCCGCAGCACGTCTGACACACTCAGCCGTCGGACCAGTGGAGCCCATAAATGTCATTTTCATTTTGTTTCCGAATCGCTGCTGCGGCCCCAAACCTTTCCTAACTCGTGAGTGACATGTTGTTGATACGAATACGCTGTCAGCAAACATCAAGTCAGAGAGAACGAAAAGTTCCGTCCCCTCGCCCAAGGCACAACCTCAATTGAATAGTGTTAGTGATCCATCAGGCTTCAGGCACCGGGGACCGGGACATGCCGGGTTTATGTAACCACCCAGTCTCGAGACTGGGTCACCTCGACCCCCCACAAACATCGTACGGGGGGGATATTGGTATTTCCGTTATGGAAAATGAAAAACCATATGAAGTCGTCCCGTGCGAGGATTATTGGCCATTGGGGGACAATGATGGCAAGGATGAGCGGCACTGATTGGATGATGATCGATGATGCGTCCGAGGTGCTCGGACAACTTATCGATGGGGGAGATACATTGTATACATTCATCAGACGCGCGGCAGCATGGCCGAGCTCGTTGACTCGGTGCAACGTACAGAGTACACGCCCGGCCTCGGCGCCACCACCCACCGGGTCAGCCAGATCACCCCTCCAACGTCATCCGGGGTATCTGTATTTCCGTTACGGACGAAGATCCTGTAGAACAAGGACAAAGATGGCGTTTTGCCGAGTATAGGAGTGATGATGCACTGGATGGTGAAGAACGCGCAGCAGCACGGCGTTCGTGGGCTGGTTGCCCACAAACGGACATTTCTAGACCTGGGCGCTGTACTGTGCTAGTGCCAGTCCGCGGCGCTGCCTGTTTATACCCTTCGTGGTCCGTTTGCTGATAGACATCAATCAATCATCACCAGTGATATAGCTTGTGACGCCCACTTCGATTGAATTGTATACAGCTTTCGCCGGTCAAGAATGACTGCGGTGAACCAGTATGGGTAATCCGATGTGGTGCAAAACCAAGTTCAGCCCCATCAGCGCTCCCAGCGACAATGCAGTGTGCGATGTCATGCAAGGTGGGGGGGTCAAAAGTTAGACAGACGATGGTCTGGATCATGCGATCTAGGCACTTGTTAGAGTCTGGTCATGTAGTTGGGCTGGCTGAACAGTGTGAGGTCTGCTTCATTCAATACTATAACTGCGGATGAAGGAAAGCGAGCTGGCAACTCTAAAAAGGGGCGATCAAGTGTCAAAGACATCGCTTGTCACAATCCCCGAGTATGCTGTGTATCCAGGGGACACAGGGAGCACTGTGAGATGGAAGAATGGAAGGGACACCCTGTTTTCGCTGCTCAGCAGTGCGATTAATCGATAGATGTGGAACGGAGCACAGTGTATGGCGCCGGGTGATCCTTTCTCAAGGGTGTGAAGGACGCTCAACGCCTTGATGGAGTATCACAGCGCCGACTGAAACAGGTGGTGAGCGCGACATGCATGTCACGCAACGAGCGTCATGTCAGAAACACTGGGCTGCGGGCGTGATCTATTATAGGGTAGTGTATGGGAAGTGTCGTTCACGAGAGGTGGTGGGAGATTCTTGTCAATTGTTAAGCGTCCATGTCCGTGTCCGTGTCAATAACGGCGCGCGATTTGGCTCCGCTTTTGTGGGACTGACGACCTGCAAAGAGTGTTGGTGATGCCATTTCGGATGGTGGAAGGAAACAGGGACGAGAATTACCCTTGGGATCTTTCCGACGCGTTCGGGGGAGAACAGGAGGTGCGAGTAATTGATCCTCCTGAAACGATGCGAATGTTGAGAATCTCGCTTTAGCCGAGGCGACTGAGTTGAGCCTCTCCATGGCTGTACGGTGAGGTAAGGTGCCGCGCGCGGAAGATGAACTGTACGAGTGCTTACCTTTCGTGGTCGAAGGTCCGTATATGCGCTCGAGACGCTTTTCCGCACGTGCGACGACGCTGCGCATCCGTATGAGAATGGAGAACGGTGGCGTTGCGGGACGGTGGACTGGACGTACATTGGATCGATGACGGCGCCGACGGCCAGCAGACTGATGACGTCCTCCCAGTTCATCGCCCAAAGCCTGTTCTGCATGCTCCCCGGGGCCGAGGGCCTCTGATCCGCCATGAGGTTCAAGATGTGGACTAGAACGGAGCCCGTGTGGAAGACGAGGAGCCTCGTTGCGGTGGGCGACAGCCCTTCGTGATCCGAGTCCGAATCCAATTCGTCGTGGTCACTGGTTTGGTCTGCCTCGCCGTCCTCCCGTGCACGCACCGCCTGCGCCTGTTGCCGCACGACAGTCTCACCCAGTTGCTGAATCTCATCTTGGAGCGACCATTCTGGCACAGGACAGTCGATGAGTGGCCAGGTTGTCCAGGTGTCGCTGTCCTTTTCCTTTTCCAACCTCTTGGGGTGTTGGAGGAGATGGTAAGTGAGGTCGAGTGTCCTCGTCGTGCGCAACACGCGGACGAGGTTGGTGTATTCCGTGAGCTCAGCGTGCAGCGCAGTGGGGACGAACACCCGCTTGGCCATGGTCGTTTCGTGCATGGGCACGTGATCTGAATGGTATTGTTTTGATATGTTTACACCTCTTCGCGATGATGTCACTGACCGACGCTGCTGTCGAGTCTCTTATCGTCCAAGACAAGTCCAAGATGGAGTCCCTTCCCGTAGACATTTCTAGCCCTGTCGTGCGGGACTTTCTCTCCCTCGTCCGGTATGTTTTTTTCCCTGGTCTGCGTTGTGTAGGCTGACCCGCGTTACAGACTCCAAGTGTTGACCCCGCTGTCACTCTTGATCAACATCGTCACCGTGCTCGTGTGCTCTGCCATCGTCAGACCGTCCATTGGTACGTAGATATTTAGCTCCCAGATCCAGACTGACAGGTATGACGCCTAGTTGGCATCATCAAACTCTACCCTGCTTCGATCTCACCACACCCAGCGTGGCTATCCGTCTATGTCATCCTCATCTACCTCTTCCAGGTCGGCTATTGTCTCTTACTCGTCTTCGCTAAGAGCCCAGACACCAAGGTAACTCACATCCTGCCCATGTTGATTTCACACCGCACTGACGTCATGCACAGAAAGCCCTCGTCAAAGCCGTCGGTCTCTCCTTGGTGCTTTCAAACTGGGCCATGGCGTTATGGGCTATCGCATGGGTAACGCTGTTCCTCGGAGTGCGCGCAGGTGTACCTGATTCCCCTCGTAGGTCTTGCGCATGTTCCTTCTCTCGACCATCTGCCTTGGTATCATCCTCCTCTTACTCGTCTACTCCAACATCGTCCTCCTCGTCTACCATGCCCCGACGTATAGCCGTCCCTTTGACATGGCCCTCATCCACGCCCCCCTCCGGTTCTTCATGATCCTCCCCCTGTCCCTCATGTTTCCCTATTCACTCTTGTACGTCTCTCTCTCCTGCTCTGACAATCACAGCCGAGTCCCATTTTCATTTTTTTCGTCTTTTCCCTGTTGATGCAGCATCACACTCGGCCTCTCATACGCTCCCGAGCGCCCCGAAGACTACGTCCACCACCCTTGGCCCGGCTTCGCGGTCGTCGTGTCTGTCAACCTCCTCAGCCTCGTTGTCATCCTCTTCCGGCGCGACATCATCTGGGCGATCGCCGCCACGTGGATCTGTATCAGCATCTGGACTGCATCGCCGAAACCTGCCCCCGTCTTCGTGCGTTGTCTCTCCTCCCCCACCTTTAATTCAATTCAATTTTTATTTGTCGATTCGTCGCTCATGATTGATCCCTCGTGAATAGATCTCGGTGGTGTTGTTTACGGTGCTCCATCCGCTCGCGCTGATAACAGCGCTCGTCTACGATCAGCTCTCGCATCGTCAAGGTCGTATCGCGCTGCCTCCAGACGACGCTGAACCCCAGCGACCCGTACCTGCCCAGAACGAAAGGCACGGACAACCATCACCAACACCGCAACCACACGGGTTGGGCATAGTGCACGGTCCGAGGCAGGAACGCCCAGGTCCACGGGAGGTCGACGTCGAGGGCGTATGGGGCACATGATCCACCTCCAATCATTGGTTCTGATCAGGTTTTTATTTTTACTGTATTGTATTTACGAGCACGCATCTTTTAACTCGAGCATGCTCTCACAGAGCACGGTTAGGGTTAAACGTAAACAAACCAGAATCCAGGCCGCTCCGAGTCTGGCACCAGAGCGGGCTTGGAGTGCTCCAGATTCCGTTTCGTCCAACGTGTACTAGACCCATCTCGAAATATTGGGTCACCGCGTTATTGTCATACTGTCATCGACCGGCAAACACCGACCAGTTAGTTGACCGTGACCCAAAAAAGGCAAGAAATCCCTGGTCAATCAATTGCGCAGTATGGCCTTTTCGTGTACAAAGTGCACGGCGACCACGTGTATCCATTTCACGTACAGCCCTCAAGGGCTCTGATAATCGTCCTATCATGATCGCATAACGCCCCCAAACTGTATAATTAAATCATCATGATATCGTCAGCAAACCTCCGCCATCTCAATATCCATTCGCCATCACAAACTATCCATCCGGTCATCAAAAAGCGACATCAAAAAAAACGTTTTCAAAGTCCCCCCCCCCGCATTCAGCGCAACGATAAAAAGTATATATACATGTATGGAGGAGAAACAAACTCTACCGTATCCATATCCGATATCCGATCCGAAAGCGAACGGGATCTGCCGGTGCCTGTGGCCTGTTGGGGGTATGTGATACATGGGATACTTATCTGTGAGGGTCCACTAGGGCTACTCGACTCGATGGATGGTCGGATCCGGATCCGTCTCTTCGTCTTCCTGGTTTAGTCACGGATGTGACGTGGTGTGGTAGCTTTTTCTTTTTTCTTTTTTCTTTTTTCTTTTTTCTTTTTTGGGGAGGGGGGGGGGTTGCGAATTGGATGTACGTAGCGCTGGTCGGAGGACGCCGACGTTGCGAAAGATGCAGTGACCGATGACGCGCGTGTGGCATGTTGGAATTTGGAGCCATGGGTATCGGGATATGACATATAATCGAGAGGTCTCGGGAGAATCTCGGCGCCGGCTCAGCACCGTGACACCGACCACGGCGGCCGAGTGGGGCGGTTAAATAACTTGACGTCGGCGCTGGTATGGGTGCGAACGGGCGCGTGTGTGGACGGAGAACACGGATGCGCTGATGATGATGATGATGGCGCTGACGATGAGCGGATCGTTTGTATGAAAAATAAAATAAAATAAAAAATCCTTTTTTAATACTATTTTTTTGTCGTTCCTCGGGGAATCGTTCGGCACGGGTGATGCTTTGACATGGACAGGAAATGAACATGAACATAAGACGTGTGATATTTTTTCAGAATCGAAAACGAAAAACAGAGACAGGGACCCCCACATCGCTCGCACGGAAAGACATGGTTTGATGGATGCGAAAGACGCAGGACAGTGACGGGCGGTGGTGCCAACGCACAGAGCGGTTGAGATGGGCGATCGAGTTCGGTTTAGGGTTCGCCCTGTGCGGATGTTTCCAACCGTCGATCTTCGTTCGAGAATCCCGCCCGTCTTGAACGCACGCACGAGTGGGGGGGATGGGTTCCGTGATGCGCAATGCGCGGGGTTGGAAAGAGGACACCCGACACATGTTCAGCCCATGTCCTCGGGGCGGTTTTGTTCTCGATGCGAATGCTTCCGAAGAGGGAGGGG
>JBBPRF010000259.1:0-34724 GCA_038092875.1 Lanmaoa pseudosensibilis
CACAATACATATTATTTCTATCTTCTAACTGAGGTTCAGCATTGTTATCCTGTTGTATTATCGTGTATATTTATAATCAATGTGGATATATTGTATTCCTGATTTCTTATATTCAATGTTTTTTTTTTGTAGATTCTATGGCGAACCTTTGGCTAACCCTCAGGGAATTAGATTAGACTCCTATAAATGGGATATGATAAGGATGGTACAATCCGTGAGACAGATTGAAAAGCACGAAGAGATAATCACTTACGGTCTAAATGGATGCGACAAGTGTGATACGGTCTGTGGGCCGGCTGTGAAAGCATGGAATCGACAATCACTCACAATCTAGATGAAATGTGACAGGGACCATATGGTCTGTGAGACAACTGTGAAAACATAGGATAGTCGATCACTCGCTTCCTAGGCGGCATACCAGAAGGACAATGGCCTGTGAGATAGGAGCGAAAGCACAGTAGATAATCACTTACAGCCTAAATGGGATACGACAGGTACGATACGGTCTATGAGCCGCTGTGAAAGTACGGAGTCGACGATTACTCACTTCCTAGACGACACGCGAAAAGGATGATGGTTTGTGAGACGGGTGTAAAAGTAGCGTAAAGAATTGCTCACAGCCTGAATGGGATACGACAAGGATGATACAATCTGTGAGATAACTTGAAAGGCACGGAGGCGATGATCACTTACAGCCTAAACGCGATGCAACAAGTATGATACGGTCTATGAGCCAGCTGTAAAAGCACGGAGTCGACGATAACTCACAACCTAGGTAAGATGCAGCATGAACGATACGGTCTTTGAGACACCCATGAAAGCACGGAGTAGACGATCGCTCACTTCCTACATGGCATCGAGAAGGACCATATGGTGTGAGACATGTTTCAGAGGACGGAGTGGATGATCACTCACTGCCTACATGGAATGCGACAAGGACGATACGTACGGTCTGTGAGACAGCTCTGAAAGCACGGTGTGGAAGATAACTCACTCCTTGATCACTCGCACCCTAGATGGAATGCGAGCACAAAATGGTCTGTGAAACAACTGAAAGCAGGGCATCGATGACCACTCACTCCCTAGATTGAATGCGAAAGTGACGATACAGTCTGTGAGCCAGCCGTGAAAGCACAGAGTAGACAATCACTGCTAGGTGGAATGTGATAGGGACAATATGGGCTGTGAGACAGCTGTGAGAGCATGGAATAGATGATCACTTACTACCTCCTAAACGGGATGCGACATGGACGACACAGTCTGTCAGAACTGCGAAATCACGGAATCGATGCTCACTCACTTCCTAGATGGGACGCAACAAGGACGATACGGTCCGTAAGCCAGCTGTGAATATGGAGTCGACGTTTACTCACTCGCTGGATGGAATGTGGCGAGGATGATACAGTCTATAAGACAACTGTAAAAGCATGGAGAAGACGATCACTCACTAGCTAGATAGGGCGAGAGAAGGGCAATACAGGATATGAGATAGCTGTGGGAGGACAGAGTCGATGATCACATACTTCCTAGATTAAATGAGAGACGGACCACAAGATTCGTGAGCCCGCTGTGACAACACGGAGTCCTGGATCACTCACTTCCTAGATGGGATACGACGAGGGCGATACAGCCTGTAAGATACCTGTGAAACATGGAGTCGACGATCACTCACTCGCTGGATGTGACACGACAAGGATGATACATTGTATGAGACAGTTGTGAAAGCACGGAGATGACGATCGCTCACTCGCTGGATGGGATGCGATAAGGAAAATACGGCATGTGAGACAGTTGTGAAACACGGAGTCGACGATCACTCACTCGCTAGATGCAACGTGACAAGGATAATACAGTGTGTGAGACAGCTGTAAAAGTGTGGACTCAACGGTCACTTACTAGCTAGATGGGATGTGGCAACCACAATATGATTTGTGAGACAGCCGTAAAAGCACGGAGTCAACGATTACCCACCCACTGGATGGGATGCGACAAGGACGATACGATTTGTGAGACGGCTGTGAACGCACGAAATTGATGATCACTCACTGCACGCTAGATGGGGTGCGAAACAATGATGCAGTGTGTGAGCCAGTTGTGAGAGCACCGAGTCCACGATCACTCACAAGCTAAATACGATGCGACCAGGGCCGTGATCATATGGTCTATGAGACGGGTGTGATAACATGGAGTCAAGGAACTCCTACCCGCTAGGTTGTGTGTGATGACGATGATGAGGTCTGTCAGACAACCATCACAGGATGAAATAGACGAACACTCACATTCTAGAGATCGCCAACGAGTACGGTCGTACCATCAGACAGCTCAACAATGTGCCAGTGTACATCGACTTGCCATCTTGGCCAGCTACTATCCTTTCCCGTGTCTTGTTATCTTGTACTTGTTACTTACTCGAGAGCGACAGTGGAGCTGGAGAAAAAAGGCGGATCCCTAACCTCCCCCAATGGGAAATTCCTGGACCCTTTAAGTAGTGGGATTCTGGCAGGTCTGTGAAACATTGTGTCGACCATGGGTTTTCACCGGAACGCGGGATTGCTTTTTAGAGAATTTTTTTTAGTAGGGGAGGGGTTCCCTTTTGAGCGTCTCTGCGGTGTGTCCGTCTTGCACCCGATTTCGAGTCCGTCTAGGTGGGTCCTGTTTGTGATCCAGTTGTGATCTTTTTTGTTCGATGTGAGGCTGATGCTTCCCCTTTCAGGTATTCGGAGTATGCACATATCGTTACAGAACAATTGCCAGAGTCTTCGTCCGATGTGGACGCAAGTATCACTTATTCCGAGTTACGAAGTGATTTCGAGTTTATCTTCCCGAAGAATAAAAAGTCGTGGAGCAATCCCGGTATCTTGTGTGCGCGCATCTGTCTCTGCTACTAGTAACATTCATCTTCCAACACTAGCGCCTCCATGGGAACCGAATGGTGACGCCCGGTCTCGTCAAGACGTTGTAACAAGTTCCCGGCACCGTTGGGAAGTCAGACGGCACTGCAGCGATGATGTTCAGACTCGGCAGTTGGGGACGAAGAGCTTTGCGATCCCGGTCCTGAATCGTTCCTGGAACAAAAATTGTGGCAGGAGAAAATGCTAATCATTCAGGAGTGGCAGGAGCGTATGGTTCCTCAGACGCTGGCGACGGTGGTTTGTGCAGTTTGCGCGTGGGCAGTGGATTCGTCCGATTTATCGGAGGTGCATCCTGACTCGTTTGATTTGTCCTCGATTCCTTACCGCAGCATGTTCTGCCTCAGACCCACGACCATGATGTTTATCGGAATGCGATTCTTTGTTCTGCGAAGATGCTCAGAACCTCCTCATTGGATGGGTTCAAGTTGGAGGCACGTGTTCGACAACAAGCAGAAGGAAACTTCAGAAACATCAACTTGTCGGAATTTATCCCTACTATAGGCAACTGTAAGGGTCAGACCGTCCGCCGCTTAATCGCTACACCAAAAGACGATACATACTGAGTGATTGCCACTCAGTATCCCGGACGGTACATATACTGACTATCCGGAATCAGGTAGGTCAGTGTGCTTACAAGCAACGTGGCTACCTTCCTCATACCGACCAGCGACGACGCGCTGTAGAGACAAGCGTGCTGGTAATGTACTTATTCGATCGGATCAAGCACGATTTCACACGACTGCCCATACCTTCTACTCAGGGACTCTATCCCGGACGACTTCCGATTTGCTACAGAAGGTGAGCACATTTGGCTTCAGAGGTTGCAACCCCGACATCCCGACCCAAGACCCGGCGAAGAAGCATTTAACACCACTAGAAGTAATCGCCTTCTGACAATCACTATCTATATTGCTACAAACCATGAATATTTTGCTACGGTCAATCGTATTTACTAGGCAATGTCACTCGAGTTATGGGTCCAGGATTGCCCGCAGGGCCGTGGAATGCCACCTCGTTTACCATTACCTTGCTTGCAAGGTCGGTGATCTTCAATCATGCCTTGGCCTTCGCAGATAACCAGAGCTTTTGCCACTGTCGAAAGAGGGGACGATATCGTCGTTTATGACAACCAATACTATGGCCCCTACAACAAACTTCTCTGTACCCTATTTCCTGCAGACAGTGATTTCATTGTCTCGCCCAGCTACATACCGAGCAACACTGACGGCAGCACAGACTTTATCATCTTGTTCGAAATCACTCTTCATCAGCATCCCGTGCTCATCCTAGCGGTTCACAGTCGACGTTGCGCCACAGGAGCGGTGGGACTGTGATGTCCTTGAGGCTGACGGAGAGCAGCGGCTGCGAGCATTGGCGACGCAGATCACGGAAGCATGCGTACACCTTCAAGCTTGACGATGTAGTATACGGCCTCATGAAGCAAAAGACATGGCCAGCAATGCTCGACCAGGACCCCAGACGTACTATCTCAAACCGTCAGCGAACCGCTCGTGGGGGAGCAAGAGGGTTGGACGACGACCGAGAGCGCTGACGAATAGGAATCGCCAGGCGTTGCTGACGATGCAAGAGATATCATACACGATCCTGGAGGGCGCGCAGAGTGGCCAGACGAGCGGTCCTACCCAGCGCGATGGTGTGGTCATTCAGCAATTTCAATCTCATCGCGAAAAAGAAAGGTGACTGTCTTCGTGTATTAACCATTGATTAGATACTATGTAGGGTACGCCATTCGTAGTCCCTCTGATGATACAACTTGTATAGATGGAATGATATAGATAGATGAAATGAAGAGAAATGAGGGCGAGATCGAGATGCAATCGGTGCTACAACATTTACGCAGGAGATGATTTGCCCTTGGCTACCGTTAGTTTTGCGGGCTCTGAGTCCTATTATGAAAAATAAAAGGTCAGACGACCGATGCAAACATACAAAGAAACACGGCTCACGGTGCCAAGAACCTCCTTCATCACGCCGGCGAGTACTTTGACGTGAGCGGGAGCAAACATCGTGTCATGAGAACCTGCGGCGATCTTCATGTCCAGGTTTTTTATGCGATAATCCCAACCGTTGTGGTCGTCAGCGCCAGTGTCGAAGTCGCTGGCATTGCCACTGCGGTACCACGATCGGTCCTTGGGAACAACGAGCGTCGTGCGCCCCTCGTAGTGCGGTGGCTCGAAGTCGAACATCGAATCCAAGTTCTTGCGGATCTCTGTGCGCAGCTTGTTCTTCCACTTCTCTCCAATGTCCGGGAAGTTGGATGAGATACGATCAATTGAGCGCTGCATCCAGTCTGTGGATTTCAGGCTCTGACGCTCGACAGTGGGAATATAGATGGGATCCAAGAGAATAAGGTGTTCCACGGTCTCTCCAGCCCGAGAAAGCTTGTCCGCCATGCAAATTGCCACCTGTCCACCGAAGGAGTAACCGGAGATGATGTAGGGACCCTGGGGTTGAATACTCTTGACGAGAGTGATGTAGTGATCAGCCATGGATTCGATCGTCGAGAAACCGGTAGGTGAGCCAAAGTGCTTGTCACCGATAGCATACATCTCATTTGGCATGTACGCGCCAATGCGCATGAATGGTGTTGCCATTCCCGTGATATCGTGCACGATGAAGAGACGAGGCCGAATGCCCTTCTTCTTAATGGGTAGGAATTCGATAAGGTAGTCGGCATCGGCATCCTCGGCTTCCATGATGGCCCGTGTATCTTGTCCCATAGCGTCAACGATCAGATTGCCTAGCTCCCGAATGGTGGGCCTAGCAAGAGTTTAGGAAGTCGATAACTGCCAAGTACTGTCGTGACGACTCACCTCAAGTAAATGTGGTTTAAACCAATGTGAACGCTGAAGGTCTTGGAGATGACACCGGCGGCTTGGACTGCCATCAACGAATTCAGCCCAACGGCGAATAGATCGTGCGCAACTCCGAAAGCGCCATTCTGGACCTTCAACGTCTGGCTGAAAATGTTCATAAGCTCGGTTTCCACGTCGCCCGTGGGGGATCCCATGTCAGCATTGAGATCGGGAGTGAATGCCGTGAGGTCCATCTGTTTCAGCGCGTTTCGGTCGATCTTTCCGCTCCGCGAGGCCGGGATCTGAGGAAGGACGGCGATGAGGGACGGGTACATGAAACGGGGGAGACGCTCGGCGACAAAAATCTTCAACGCTTCTTTGTGGTCGTCCAATTGGCTCTGGACTGCAGCCTTAAACTCCACAAACGCAACAATTGCTGGAGCGTCTTGCACCGTGCGAATGACGACTGCTCCACGTTGTACAGCGGAGTACTTGGCGATAGTATCTTCAATCTCCCCGAGTTCAATACGCTGACCGCGAAGTTTGATTTGCCTGTCAGCACGTCCGCAGTACTCGATGTTCCCGTCGGCGCGGTACAATGCGATATCTCCGGACTTGTAGATCCGCTCGCCTGGAACGAAGGGATTGGGAACGAAGGTATTTGCAGTGAGTTCGGGTTGGTTGAGATAACCACGGGCGAGCTGGATTCCACCGATGTAGAGTTCACCCTCCACACCAACGGGGGTAGGACGAAGCTGCTTGTCCAGGATGTAAATACAGCAGTTCGGTAGGGGACGTCCGATGACACCAGCGAGACTCGAGGAATTGACGTGGCAAGATACACAGTCGACGGAAGCTTCTGTGGGACCATACATGTTGCGTAAGGTGACTCGCTCCGACCAATCTTCGATGAGTTTCTTGCCAAGTGCCTCGCCAGCAACAACAACAGTCTCAAGACAAGGGTAATCACCGACTGGCACGACGGCAAGAATGGAGGGTGTCACGTGCAAGACACTGATGCGGAGGGTGCGAAGGGCCTTGGGGATATCTCCGAGTACAAGCTCCTTCCTTCCTGTAACGAGAGTTGCACCGTGCGCGAATGTTCCAAACACATCGGCAACGAAGGGATCGAATGTGTACGCCAGTGAAGACATGACACGAACACCTTGTGTGAAGCCATAGACGTTCGAGTTTTGCGCGAGGTTAGCAATCGAGCGGTGCTCGATCATGACACCCTTGGGCCTCCCAGTACTGCCGCTCGTGAACCTGGGAGGGATTAAGGGGATGGAAAATGAGATCAAGAAAAGACGTACATAATGTACGCAAGGCTAGACGGCGAAAGCCCTTCAACCTCGAAGTCCTCCGAGTCGAATCTACCGAGTCGCCTTTGATAGCTCGGGTCGTCGATATACGCGATCTACATCGGCGTTCAGAGAACATCATCAAAGGCGGAGAGAATTACACACCACAACTTTAGATGCCAAGCTCTTCTCGAACACACGGGAGTGGTTTGACGTGGTCAACAAGACTTTGGCACCACATTCCGTAATCATAAGCTCCTTTCGGAGGGTCGGGTCATCCGGATCCAACGGCACGAAGGCACCTCCAGCTTTGAGAACCGCCAAAACGGCAACAACCTGACTGATGCCACGGTCGAAGCATAGGGCAACGATATCGCCTACACGTACTCCCTGCTGAATCAAGGACTTTGCGACACGGTTGGCCATGCTGTTAAGTTCCTTGTACGTCAGCGACTCGGCTTCGAACTCGAGAGCCCTGAAGCATGGTGTTCTCTGCGCCTGTTCTTCGACCAAGCGGTGGAGGCAAATCTCCTTTACAGCCACTTCGGTAGTTGAAGAGAGTTCCTTGATGAGCCGCTCCTGTTCTGATTCACTGACGACAGAAATGTCCTGAACCTTGCTTTCGGGGTTGCTCCCAAGCGTCTTCACGAGAGAAATATAAGCTTGCAAGAATTGACGAGCCGCTTCCTCCGTGTAGAGGTGGTTATCGAATCGAAGAATGGTATGACCGCTGCTCGGGTGTACAGTGAGCAAAAACTCGTATTGTTCCTCTCCGTTTGGAAGTGAGACAGCGGACTTGGAGGTAATGTGGTTGAAGTCGAGCTGAGAGATGGTTTCCATGTTCATTCCTCCAGGAGCGAACAAGTGCTTGAAGTATCCACGACTACTGGACGAAGATTTGCCTAGGCCAACGAGGTCCTCGTACGTCACTTCGTCATGTGCCAAGCACGCAATGAGAGAGGCCTTAAACTCCCTCAGATACTCCGTAAACGTCTGGGTCTCGTCGATGACGGTCTTGATAGGTAGCATGTTGGCGAAGAAACCGATAACGTTAGCCAATATCGGTAGGTTGCGCTGGGTGACTGCAGTTCCGATAACGAATGTGGATTGGCTAGAATATTTGTGAAGAAGGATATTGTAGGCCGCGAAGAACCCTGCGAATGGCGTGGCGGAAACCGACGCGATCAGCTTCAAGTATTGTTCAAGCGGGCCAACACCAATCTTGGCCTCGATTTGGGTGATCGGTGCGAGTTCACGATCAGAGGGCGTTGCGAGAGTAAGGTGAAGAGGCTGTACGTCATTCAGTCTCTCTGACCAAAATTGCAGATGCTGCTCGCGAAGCTCGGTCCTGCGCTCGGACGTCTTCAGAAGCCAGTCGCTGAAGTCGGAGTAATGAATAGCGACGTCGGGCAAGCTTCCGGGGCCCTCCAAGTAGACCTTGAACATCTCGTAGAAGAACACGCCGAGGGAAGCTTCATCAATGATGATGTGATGAACGACAATGTTGAAGCCCCACATGTTGCCACCAAGGTCGAACATAGTGGCGATCAGCAGGGGCAAACGATCGAGTTTGAAATTGGGCCCGTTATTGAGCGCAAGACTCATCTCATAAGCCTTAGCTGCGGAATCGGGTTCTTCGGAGAGGTCAACGAGGGTCGCCTTGAAGTCGATATCCGGGTAAACAGTCTGTTCGAGTTTGCCTAGCTCCTCGTTCCAAGTAAACGCGGTACGCAAGGCACCGTGGCGCTGGACAACCTCCCTGATAGCATCTGTCATACGGTCTACATCAAGAGGGGTCTCCGTGTGGACGGTGACGAAGTAGCCTTCATGAGTATCCCACTGAGTGGCTCCGTAGCGAGACATGTTGGCGTCGATCTTGCTGACAGTACGTTTGCGAGCATTGTCATGCTCACGCTAGAGTCGGATATTAAGTGAGGATCGCGTCGGAGTATTAGGATGCTCATACCTGAGCCAACCAAATGCGGTACTGATGGGGGGACGCATCTGACGTGTAGGGTTCGTCGTAGGCAAGGCGATCGTTGAGGATAGGAACGAGAGCATGTCCATATTTTGCTGCACCGTCATCCACCCTTAGACCTTCGTTACATCCAGTGCCTGCACCAGCCTTGGTCAGCATCTCATTCAGAGTGCTAATCGTCATGGAACCAAGGAGTTCGATCTGGCTGACTTGAATGCCAAGACGTGACTTGAGTTGGTTGCTGTAGCGGGTCGCTGGAAGGGCCTTCTGAGTAACGTTCTGCAGGAAAATCACGACACTCACCTCCAAGGGAATCCAGACCAAAGCTAGTGATCAGCGCGTTATCGCTAATCTGCTCGACATCCATGCCCAACAATGCGGAAAGCAGTGAAGCTGGAGATTCAGCATCACTACTCTCGTTGCCTCTGGCACCTCCGGCAGAGAGGTATTGCTTGGGTAGCAAATGTCCATACAACGAGGGCTCACAAGTGGGGAACGTCTCAGGAACATCGTCAATGGTAAGCATCGGCACGTAGTGGGCGATCTTGCGAATGAGAGAATCCCCGATGAAGTTGCAGACTTGTGCTGTCGTCATACCAGTCTTCGTGAGTTGAGCAGTGTTGGCTTTACCCTTGGTAGCAAGCACGAGACGCTTGAAGATACCCGAATCGGTGATGGGTGGGAAGGACATGGAGATAGTGTTAGGAATCACATCCGCGATACGATCCAAGTACCTGTCCATACAGTTAGGATTTAATAACAACGAACTTGAAGGTGCTTACAATTGCGAGGCACAGTACGCAGCTTGACCGGCATTCCCGAATACGGATCCAATAGTTGAGAACAACAGCATAAAGTCGATCGCTGAAGGATCGATGCAGCTAAGAAGAGTGTCGAGGACAGCAACCTTGGATTGGTAAACGTCGTCGAATGATTCCTGTGTCAGGTTGGTGAACTTGGCATCGCGAAGGACGACGGTCATGACAAAGATGCCTCCGATCGGCCCAACCTCCTTAGCCTGTGCAACGACAGCGGCAGTCTTCACCTTGTCAATCGCATCGGCAGCGATCACCTCGACTTGCACACCTGTGTTACGCATGCTTTGGATGTACATCTTGTCGGTTTTGGTAAGACCTCTTGGTCCGCGTCGACTGGTCAAAAAGATGTGACGACCACCGTGCTGAACCATCCACTCGGTAATGCGCACACCGAGCTCACTGCAACCACCGACAAGGATGTAGGATTTGCGGGGATTGAAGAGTTGACCGGTGGGGTCGATACTAAGCGTGTGGCTAGCTTGGGGAACAATGACCAGGGAGTCGACATCGCCGGAAGCGGTCCCCCTATACGCAGACATCGTGACAGCGCGCGAGCGATTGATGAAAGGTTCCGAAATATGGCTTGAGAGTACAGCTGAGATCGCGGGAACAAGGAAAGCTGGTGATACAGCAGCGAGGCGGTTGATGTCGAGGATATGTGCAGATGCAGCACCAGACGGAATCTCGGGGATTTCGTCGGATTGAATATGGACATAAGAGCCCAAGAGCGAGAGATGCTCCAACCCACGGGCGTATGCATTTCTTCCACTGCCGTTGAATATGACGTCAAATTGAGATATGGTCCCCGACCTAATCCACTCTGCGGTGACAAAGGAGAAGTCGTCGATGACGGCAATGTTGGAAATCGGGATGCTGAGACCACTTGATAACACCTCTACTTCTTGCTTGTTTCTGACAGTAGAAAACACCTTCGCACCGAATCGCTTGGCAACCTGAACTGCGGCTGAGCCAGCGGCTACAAAACGCAAGATAAGTCGAGGACAGATAGGCTAGGATTGTAGTTTACCTGATGTGCCATCGTGGACAAGAACCGTCGAAGAGGCCGAGATAGAAGCGCGCACAATGAGACCAATCCAGGCTGAAAGGAACGTAACCGGCAAAGCTGCTGCATCCTCAGCACTGACACCTTTGGGCAGTGCAACAACCGTATCTTGAGCGACGACGATGATATCCGCAGGAGTCTGGCAAGTAATTCCTACAACCTAAGTATTCAAGGGTCAGAGTGGGTACACAATGTAGTAAAGACAATATACCTCAGCGCCGACCTCAACACGTGTAACTGAAACTCCACAGGATCTGACAAGTCCGACGAACGTCAAGGCAGACTTCGAAGATGCTCGAGACTCGATGCCCAGTGCCTTGACCTCGATCTCTACATCGGAAGCTTTGATGGCGGGTGGGAAGTAAGCAGCCAGAGCACCAGATGCCCCGGTCAAGCCAGCAGCAGGAATAGGGACTTGTTTGACATCTGCGCCACCGTGGACGAGTCGGCGAACGAAGACGTCGCCGTTCTTGCTAATCTTCATGTGCTGCTCGAGAAGAAGAGAGTTCTTTCGAAGATCGTGCACGATATTCTCGCGCGCAGTTTCGTCCAGGGAGTGGTCTTCGAAAAGAACAGAGAATACTTGGTACTCTGGAGATTCTGCAATGAGACATGATGCGATACCGAGAGCTCCGATACCAGCAGCATTGTCGTTCCCTGTGATCCACAGCTCTGCTTCTGAAGAAATGTTCTTTGCAATCTCAATGAGATCGCCTTCCTGGCCGTGTTCGAAAGGCTGAACGATGACGGTCTTGAATGGACCAGCAGGAACAGTGAGTGTAGGGTGTGTGATCTTAGCGTATAAGACTGCCTTCCCGTCAACGAAGTCTGAGACCCGAACGACGGATCCAGTGATAGCGGAGAACCTCGTGGCCAATTCGGCCAATGTCAGAGATTCGACGCTAGTGTCCTCCACTTCCGCACCAGAATCTGGGATGGGTAATGAGGAGCCGGTCACTAAGCGATCTACAGGTCGAGCTTACCGGTTACAGAGAGGAGAACAACACCGTTTCGTCCGACGATATTCGCGATTGAAGCAATATCAACTTGAATTGCAGCGAGATCAACATGGTGAACCACCACATCGAAACTAAAAGGATGGCTAAGCACCGGGAGTAAAATTGAACTGAATCTGCTAACCTAGAGAGTGAAGTGTTCGTAGCATCCTCGCCCAGGTTCCAAGATTCGAGAACCAATGACCTAACGTGGGGGTAGTGGAGGGTCCCTGTCTTTGCGTCCGCATCCAACGGGGTCCCAGAGACACAGAAGTACTCGACAACAACACCAGATTCGTTGACAAGAGCCTCAAGAGCTACATCGAGGTCAACGGCGATCTCCGAAGTCTTGCCTACATCAGCAACGCGGATCACTTTGCTGCCTGCAGCGGCCGCATCGCGTCCGAGGGATTCGAAAACAGAACGAAGAGATGTTTGTGGTGACAGCGACTCGAGTGAGGAAGGGAAAGATTTGGGTTGCCACACTGTAGTCAGACGCTCCTCGCGGCTGTTGTCCGTGATGGGAACGGGCTCAGCGTCGGGGGCACGGGCAATCTCGAAGCCCTCGATAGTCAAGATGACTTTCCCCTCCGAATTGGCTATGATGTAGTCCGACTTGAAAGGGCCGTTAGGTGCCCAGGTTGTGCCTGTGAAGTACGTCCAGATACCCTTCTTGAGCTCGGAATCAAGATCCGGCGCATCCCGGGAATCCCAGCGACGAATAGCATCGATCTTGACTGGAAGAAACACGCCATTGAAGTCGAATTGCTTGGTTTCCATGTTGATGAACATAGCAAGACCGCACTGCGTGATACTGTCCAGGATACCTGGGTGAATGGCGTAGCCTTTACCAAACACATCGGGGGTACTCTCCGGGATCTCGAGGTACGTCAGGTATGCCTTAGCGCCCCAGCTAGCCCCATCGTCGATCTCGTGTACAACCTTGAGGTAATTCTTGAAGTGGTCTTGGTAACGATACGCTGAAGGAATGGCCTCGTAGAATTCATCCCCGGTGACGGAGCCTTGTGAACGAGTAAGCTTGGCCTGGAAGTCGAGGGTACGAGGGGCCTTCTCGTCGTACGCTGGGTTGACTCGAGAGAAGGAACCACTGGCGTAAACAGAATCCAGTACGATCACACCGTTGTCGTAATTGGGGGTGGTGGCCGCCCTGAACTCCCACTTATCGCCGTTGATCACACAACCGGCGTGCCCTGGGATCGAACCAGCGCCGCCGAGAACGAGTGGTTTGTGAATCGCAATGTTGTTGACCACCATCGCGCCATTCTCCAAGATACTTTCGACGTAACTACACAAGAAAGCTGAGCGTTAATCGATAAGACATGTGATCCAACGCACCCAGAAGCAGGGAAGAGTACTGCATCGAACACGATGTGGCCAGTCAAGTCGGGGTGAGAATCAGCGTTGACACGGAAGTGGGGCGAGGCAACGGGGCGGGGCCGCTCTCTAAGCCTCTGGGATTGCTGCACCCCAGACTCCATCCAGCAAGATGACTTGTTGTACGCATATTCGGGAAGTTTCGCTCTCACGAAGTCAGAAGCGCCGTCAGGGGAAGCGCACAGCTTGTCAAGGTCCACGTTTTTGAAACCAGTGCTGAGAAGATTCCCGATGCCCTCCAAAAGCTGATAATGCTCGCCAGTGTTTTGGGCGGGGACTTTGGGGTTCGGACGACGAATCAAGGTGATAGGTTCGCCCCCACACTGCTCAAGGTACGCCTTCAAGACTGGGTGTGGCGCAATCTCCAAGAATCGGACCCCGTCAGGACCTTCGTCGGAAATAATCTTGTTGATGGCAGTTCCAAAGAGGACCGGGCGACGAATGTTATCCCAACAGTAGTCGATGTCGAGGTCTCTATCGAGCCACTTCCCGTCTGTAGTAGACATTACGCGCGCGAAAGGTGTCTTGGTTCCTTGGCTCAGAGGTGTCGCCGCAACCCGTTCCTTGAATAATTGCTCTTGTGGCTCCATGAGGGGTGTGTGGAAAGCACAGGTGACACGAAGTTTGGCAGCAAAGACCTTGGCGTTGGGATCGTTTGCAAGTTCGATGATGGCGTCGATAAGTTCGTGGGTACCAGCTACGGTGACGGCCTGAGGAGAGTTGATACCGGCGATCCACAACCCAGAAGTTTCCTTGGCCCGCGAAAGGACCTTGCGGATCATCCCCTTGGCCTTCTGAACTCCGACACCGAGAGCAACCATGGCGCCATTGCCCTCTGCGCGGGTCATGGCGGCTGCACGGGCGACTGCAATACCAACCGCCATCTCGCGATCATAGTGCCCGGAAGCGTAACCCATAGCAATTTCACCGATACTGTACCAGGGTCAGCAGTGACAAGGAAGACGAATAATATTTCTCACCTGTGACCAACAACGAAGTCGTAGTTGATACCCAGACTCCTCACGAGGTCTACCAGCGCCACCTGGATAAATACCAAGGATAACACGACTTCCTGGACAGGCCATACACCGTTCGCAGGCAGCTTGCACTCGACTCCAGGAACGAACAGGCCAGTGCGCTCGAGCATCGAACCTTGTCCATACTTCTCGACCAGGACGCGATCGTTCTCTTGGATAGCGGAGAGGAATGCAGGGTAGCTCTCGGCGAGCTGACGACCCATGAAGATGTGTTGCGGTCCCTGCCCAGAAAATACCAAACAAAGCTTTGGACTGGCATCAGAATTTCGTAGAACCACCTTCGAGAACTTGAGAGATGCATCGAGTACGGATCCAACGGCGAAGGCACGACTAGGGTAAGCACGTGTCTGCCGTCCAAGATCGCGAGCGACGGAACGAAGTATGCGGTCATCGGTTATCCCATCGTATGCGCTGACAAGAGAATCTTTCCAGCGTCCAAGGGTAGGCTCCGTAAGCGAACCGACGGAAAAGAGGTACAGTGACTTCTTCTGAATGGTCGGTGCAGAGACAGCCTTCGAAAGGTCGGCAACGGTCTCCACACTCTCCAACACGACGTGTGCATTGGATCCACCAACACCGTACGACGAGACGGATGTCACCCATGCGCCATCTGCAGCAGCCATCTCTGGTGTGATGCTTTCCAGCTATCAAGACGTCACCTTATCAGCCGACAAGACTTGAACAATAACGAACAAAATACAAACCTCAGTCTGCACCTGCATCCTCAGAGCAGAGAAGTTGATCTTGGGATTGGCCTTAGTGAACCGGATGTTCGGAATGATCTCCTTGTGATGCAGCATCAGAGATACTTTCACCAAACTTGCTAGGAAGCTGCATCCCTCGGAATGTCCGATGTTTGCTTTGACGCTTCCGACTCTGAAAGGTCACTGTTGGCGACACGGCAAGAACTCATCAAAACTATGACACACCTGAGAGGTTTCTGCGCATCACGCCCTTTCGAGAACACTTTTCCCGCAGCATTCGTTTCGATAGGGTCACCAACCTTTGTCCCTACGATCGGGATCAGTACCATACACCTCACCGAGTCGATCGTCGAAAACTTACCGGTAGCATGTAGTTCTACAAAGAACGCTTCCGATGGGTCCCTCTTTGCGACCCGATAGGCTTCCTTGATCGTTTCGGCCTGCATGTCTCCTTCGGGCATGGTCAAACTCTTTCCCTTGCCGTTGGCGTTGATGGCGCTGCCTTTGATGACGGAATAGATTGAATCTCCATCTGCAATAGCGAGATCAAGCCGCTTGATCAGAACAGCTGCCACACCCTCGGCACGCGCATATCCATCAGCTGACATGTCGAAGGACTTAGAAGATCCGGTGGGGGACAAAACACCGAGCTTGGAGAACGAAACGGTATGTTCAGGGTTGACGATGGTATTTGCACCTATGCCACATCAATATCGCACTTGCCATATAAATATCTCGAGACTTGACTCACCAATAACCAGCGCCTGGTCAATCTCTCCAAGTTTAATTGAAGAGAGTGCGAGGTGCATCGCAGTTGCTGATGCCGAACAGGCTGTTTAAAAGAAACAGGAATGTAACACAAACATGTTTGGAATGAAATCGGAGAGACGTACCAGTGTCTACCGTTAATGAAGGACCACGCAAATCAAATGTGAAAGAAATGCGGTTGGCTCGAATAGAAACACAGCGCCCGACACCATTGTAGTTGTTGATCTCATACCGCTCATCGTCAAGTTCGTCGACGGTAGTCAATAGGTTACCGAAGAAGACGCCCGTATTCGAACCTCTGTAATCAATACCCGAATCTTGTAGCGCCTAGAAGACTTGATCAGTGGCCGTGACGAGAAAGCGAAATACAGAAGACGGACCGCCTGTGCAGCTTCCAATGTGAGCCTAATCGCGGGATCAAAGTGCGCCGCTTCCTTTGCAGAGATACCGAACTCCAGGGGATCAAATTGATCAATGCCACTGATAAAGCCTAATTTGGTAGTGTGGTATTTTCCAGGTTCGTCCTTGCCACCTGTGAAAGACAGAACAACGTCACCGATCACCGCTGAGGTAGAGCAACAAAATCAACAACGTACCATACCACTCCTCGTGACTCCACCTCTCAGGTGGAGGTGTGACCATTCCATCTCCCTGTCGTCGTATTTCAGTGAAAGTTTAATAAGCAGAGCCTACAAGCAAAAAGTACCTTGTTCCTTAGAAACTCGTAGTATAGGTCCTTGTTGTCGGATCCTCCAGGGAATTTACAGCCGATACCAATGATAGCGACAGGGACTTCAGCGGACATTGTTGAAATTATCGATGACTTAGTTAATAGTTCTGGTCGATAGTGATAATAGATTAAACTGTGTGTAAAGGTCAGAGTTTTTGCAGAGGATGGTTAGACGAGAGGGCAATGGGCTCGTCCCCGTCTCACCGTATGATGGTTTAAGTATCAATGATGTTTCCAGCGGGATTAAGGATTTCTGGTACCTGTGTGTTGGCATCAATGAAGCTATGCTTGATGTAGCAACGCTGATCAGACCTTGAATTTACGGGAACTTCGGTCGCTCGGTGTAATTTGACGAATCGCTTGTGAAAGCCCGAAACCTGTGATGGTGATCATGATCACTAAAAATATGTTAGAGGGAAGGAGACTCGAGCCGCTCTGTGCACTGCCGACAAAACCAGTCCCTGGAGGCTTCATCCGCCAAGATACTTTCGCAGCGTCGTGAAATGATTTTCAGGCTGTGTGAAAACCTTCTAAAATTGCAGTGCGTTACTGGTGTGAATCTGATGTTGACATCGAGGTGATGGTGATGAAGCACGTAGCACTGGCCGGCGGGTGTCCATGCACGCGCTCGCACGCCAGGAGTGGCGTTGACTACATTGCCATATTTGGAAGCTCAAGAGTCTACGATCACACAATTCTCGGACTTGTGGTTGCAACACGGCCCGGTTCGCGGGTGCTGGTGATCTTGCGGCTTGGTTGTGATCTGCATACTGAAGTACTGCCTCAATATGATAGGCACTCGGATATTGTAGCCATTCTGTCAACATGACCCCTCCATCAACCTCCGACACTGGTCCGAAGCATGACCTCCTTATACTAGCGGGCAAACGATCATTCTGCAACCGGCCTGCCCGCTTGACCTCCCGACATCAATTCCCCAACCCCTGGCCCTTGGTGGGGGATGGTCAGTGCTCTTTCGACCCCTCGTACCCAGGGAAAACCTTGCATCTCAACACACCTGTCGTTGTAAAGACCGTGGATGTGATGGTATGACCGGACTAATCGATACACAGTATCATAAAGTCGTGGACGAGTCGAGTATGCAACGAGATGTGCGAGAGACAGAAACTATATATGAACAGTAGAATCAATCTACTACGTGATAAGGTTCTTGTCAACAATCGAAGGAGAGCGATTAAAGTGTAGGAGTATCAGCAGCGTGCATACATACAATAGTCAATATTGGAGCAATCGTTGGCGTTCCCGTTGGGCATATAAAGCGTGGCGCTTGTGCAGGTAAACGGTCTCGAAACCTAAATCGCGTTAAAACCTAAATCAGGTCCCGGGACTCCGCATGGATGCGAGAGCTCAGCTCTCAGCATACGCGACGCAAGACAACGGCGACTTCCTCTCCGGGGCGCTCGATAGTTTTGCACGTGCGGTGAATAGCTGGTGCACTCTTTCCTTGTCGTGAATCGCACCACCGTCGTCACAGTGCACAGCCTGACAAGGAACTGAAGGCGGGGGACGGCCAGCATCCTTCCCGCACTCCGTAACCTTATAGGTCCGTCCCCGAAACCGTAACCTACTCCGCTCGCGATAAGCAAGTGTGAGGGAGGCCACGAGCTGCGGCATCGTCAACGTGTGCGTTTGTGCATTAGCAGAGACTGTCCCCATTCGTGCTGATGGGGAAGGCGAGCGTCGAGGAATACTTGGATGAGGTTGAGTTTGAGTTTGATGGGGTCGTTGTGGTATCTCAAAACGAACGTGGCGTCTGTGAGACGCGGATGTAGAGGATGCGATAGAGGAACGGGAAGTGATTGACGACGAAGGGTAAGGGGGTGTCTTGGCTGCTGGTATAGAAATGGCTGTTCCGTCGCTGAGAGTACTGTTCCCTTTTGGATTCAACTCTGATGAGAGGGTAAATGAGGCTGAATCGATTGGCGGAGTCCTCCTGCTCGGCGCTAAAAGGTTCAGAGACGGTACTGATATGCTTGGCGAAGATATTCTTGGTAGAGGATTGGGAAGTGCCCGCCCCTCACCACAACCATTCTCAGCCAATCTCTTCTGTATCTTTTCGACCAACACACGATCCATGGCGTCAAAGTCGCGTAGTCCAGACAGTAATCTATCGGAGGTGTCTAACTCTCCAACAGACTGCCGACCCTCAATGCCATGCAAGATACTCCGATGGACGACACCCAACCACCAGAGTTCTGCTACTTGCCGCCTGCTTTTCCTTGGGCGTTTTTGTTTCGCGTCCTTGCCAGGACTACCTTGTGGAGAGGAAACGGAAGTATGCGCTGAGCGACGCTTGCGAGGAGCCTGGCCAGCTGGCGGTAAGTGACCACTGGGACAAGGAACGCACGTTCCATCGAGCATATCCACATCCATGTCGCCATCTAATGGTGTACTTGGGAATGGAACGACGCTTCTCACATCTGGGAGGTCCAGCTCCAAGCCCTGCACCCTTGAGCCACAAAGCAGCTCTCCGGGGATACTCTGCGAGCATGCTGCAGAAAGTGAGATGCAGACGGTAGGCGGGGCTTTGCAAGTCACCGAGAACAAGGAAGGCGTAGAGGACAAAGGATGGTGGCGAGAATGGCACGAGGTCGAGATGGATCCAGTGGAAGATTCGAAATCGCTCCAGCCACAACCTGTCCGGGCGGAGGAGGTAGGGTAGACAGAAGCTTTTGGATAACCAGGACCGCAAACGTTCGAGCGCGAGTTGACGTTGGTTGAATCCGCGAGGGCTGAGCGAGAGCCCGTAGGTAAGCAAGGTCTCGCAGTCGGACTAGCTGACGAGTGAAGCGGCAGCGGGAGGACGTGCGTAGCAAACATTTTACAAGACCGGATCCTAGTCGTCGTGGTACAATAAAAATGATCCGCGAGTTATTGACGATCAATTGGTGTGTAAATGAGATTGGGAGACCGGACTTCGCGCACGAAGCGTTGTGATTATCAGGACGGCAGATGAGATTGAACGAGGAAACGTCCTGCGCAGCTCGTTGCGTGCGGTTCAGCGAGGAAGAGGAAACAAATCTCTGCCTTGTTCCGATATTGGGTCGTCACCAAAGTGCGAGCATTGGAAAGTAACCGGTAAGCATCCAGTCGTCGATGGACATGACGATGTTGACCCACCTTTTTACTGGGACACGACACGGTGTTGAAACAACACAGAGCAAGAACGCGGAGCTCGCCTGGTTCGGGTTGGGGAACACGAGGCAGGCTTACATACAGCCCCTGCTGATGGCAACACGCGATGACCACCATACTATAAACAGCAACCAATATGGACCTACGTGACGATCACGTGCATGAAAACACTGGAAATCCGAAACACGATAACTTCGGGGAGGATTCTCTATGTAGCCAGATCCGTTCTGACACGCGTACAGCTATCCACCCACCTTCTATGGAAGCACCACCACAGCGAAACTCGTGCAACTTTAACTGCGGGGTGCCACCTGATGCACTGCGCCGCTTGCGAATCGCGCAGAGGCGAATCATCGACATCTCGCAACCACAGCCGGGGAAACCAGGCAACTCCGGACACGCTCATCGGACGTCGTTGTCAGCCAGTGGCCCGGAGTCATATCGCAATTATCTCGATTGGAACGTAGTCCAAGGAGCCACACCGCAGTGCGAGCCCACATATACCGCTCGGATTTCCCCTGAACTATAAATCGCGTCTGAGATTGTAGATGCCATAATGGTGAGTTGACAGGGGAGTCTGGTGGCAGATGATGAATTCACAACTCCTCGTAGACACAGGCCTACACCTCGTGGGGGATCCGTGAGTAATGATGTATGCGTATTTTACATGCCTAGGCAATGCTATAGCATGAGACCATGCTATACAGCGAGTTGCCAGGTCACCTCAGACCATACGTCGTGCAAATCGGAGACTAGTATATCCCGAGTCGACGGAATAGAGTTAAAAGTAATTGTCCCGAGATGAAACATGACATTGAAACGCATGAATGAATCGTTACTAACCCTACTTCTACCCGGGTCCAGATATGCCAGATATGTCTCTCATAATGACTGGAAGATTTGCGCGACAGGTCGATTCCAAAACGGCACCCCAATGCGACTTGCAAGACAGGGACTATCTCTGCTACCTCTTACCCACAGACTGCACCAATCAACGTTTTCTGAGAGAATACGCACAGAATGTGGTCAGGCGACGATTTCGGGGGTATTGATTCGACGCGGCGGCAGCGCCCTCACTCCCTCGACGTACTGCTTCGTTTCCTCGAGGACGCGTAGCATGTATCCCGTGAATGCTTGCAGCCACTTTGAATTCGAACCCTTGGGTGAACCATTGACAATATTGTCGGTCCTTGAACATGTGATGGAGATCGTTCATCGCCGGCTCCGCTTTCTTCGACATCAATACATAGTCCATTTTCGTGGTGGGTTCGCGATCATGTTGAACACTCGATCAATTTGTTGGCGTTTCATTCTACCGCATCGAAACACAGCAATCGATACTCTGGAAGCGCGCACAAATCTGGACATTCTTCAGCGTTATTTTTGCGATCAGACAGCCTGAGATATCGGCAGGGAAGGAAGGATGTACATAGTAAGTAGGTCGCGCGACCCGCAGTCGGCGTCGGAGATAGCAACGTGGCATACCGAACGAATATGAATAATTACTATGTTGGCGGAAGACACGGAGGCCAGAGTTTCGAGCACCCGGGCATAGTATCGGGCGAAAAACGACATGGCGAATCCGGTGGCTGCCGGTTTCGTAGCGGGGGGATTCTCTCGCGACACTCAGGCCCCAAGGTCGTCTTGGGCGGTGGCCTAGCATTTACGGCGTTTCCGGCCGCAATCGACTTGTTTCTCCGTCGAGAACCTGCAGAGTGAGTATGACACCACTTGTTGCAGAAAGCATTCTCGACTAATGTTTCAGTGACGAATAACTCTATGCGCTAGCTGACACAGCGTAAGGTAGCTGTAGCGATTGGCAGGACCACGCGACACCGACTCGACTGTTGATGGCGCCAATGCGGAACACATGATCGGATACCATGTCTGCTTTGCGGAGCAGGATATTCGCTATCTCGCTCACCCGGACACAGGAAGCTGGTGGAGAGGCCCATGGTGCCCGCCCCAGATGGATTGCGGGATAAGAGGTATCTTTTCATCCATATGATGGGGTGTAACCTATCATGCAACTTGTCGGCCTCGCAGATAGTTGTTCGTATCCTTATTTTCACGACGCTGTGCATGGAAAAGCATCTGAAGGAACAACTCCTCGTTGGAAATGCAGCCCGGAGTGATCCGGACACGAATAAGTGCCGAAACACGAGGTGATGATGCATGTGTGCGGTGGTCTATATCAAGGATGCATCGATGAGCAACGTGTACACAATATGAAGAAGGTATAAGGACAAAAGCTTGTTCGTTGTCCTCCTCCATCCCTCCAGTACATCGCGTTGTTGATCATCCCGTCGTCGACAATGACTGGTGCGTACTAACAACATCATGGAGGTTGGAGCTGCGTTGATGCTGACCAGTGGACAAGAGCATTCTCCGCCCATCGAAATCAACGTCGGTAACCCAATACTCGCAGCGACATTTACAGCGGATGGCGAGCATCTCGTGAGCGGTGGCAACAGGGGGGTTCGAGTGTGGCGAGTGGAAGACGGCAAGCGAATGGCAACAATGGAAGTGCCAGGGATAGTGAACTGTCTCGCCATCTCGAAGGACGGCAGATGGATCGCAGCTGGGACATGGTTGCACGGGGTCATCCTCTGGGACGCAATGACATACGAACAAGTCTTCTCGCTTAAGGAAGATATTACCGACGTCAATGGTGTCGATTTCTCGCTAGACTCGACTCGACTCGTCGTTGCCTCGGATAATCGCACAGCCGCCGTCTGGGACCTCGCAACTCGCCAACGAGTCATCGGTCCACTCTGCCACGAGGGTTGTGTGAGAGCTGTGAAATACTCGCCGCAAGGTGATAGAATCGCGACAGCCACTCCTAATTCCGTTCGAGTCTACGACAGCAACGATGGCAGCTTGCTCGTGGATATCACAGTAAATGTGGCCCCACGGTACAACTCTGGTCTTCTCTGGTCAAGTGATCAGCTCCTCATTGTGTCCGACGGTAAAATCAAGCTATTAGAAGCTTCGACGGGCTCAGCAGTCTCGGAATGGCCGGTTCCCGATACCAAGGACCTCTCGTGCGTTGCCCTGCCCCAGAATGGGGAATTCATCGCATACTCTGCAAAGCGTACTGTCACATTTTGGGACATGTCGACACACACCTATCTCGGTCTCATTCAACCTATTCAAGACGTATGTTCAATCGCACTCTCTCCAGATGACCGGTTTCTCGCAATCGGTGGGGAGAGCGGGAAAATCACCATAAAAAACCCCAGAGATGTTCTGGTCCCATCCTATTCTAGTGTAAGCCTCGTGTATTGTTGGATTACAGTGCATCGGAACGGTTTTATTGCCAATCCCCCTTTCTTTGATCTTCGTTCGACATGGAAATTAATTGCTTTGTCTCTCAGGTATCATTTGTTGACATCAGCGACGCAGCACGGGATTCTTGGAAGCAGGACCGGCTCGCAGACACGGAAGCATCATTGACGAGAACAATCGTTAATTCTAGGCACCAGAGCTGTCACGCTCTCGCCAACAGAGCGCTCGTACGAGCGCATTTGCGTCATTGGGACGTAGCGATTGACGATGCCGAAAAGGTGAGCCTTTGTTTCCCGCCCACACGCTTATACTCACTCTAAATTACGAGTAGTCCATCGAGATTAGACCATCCGTCATTGGCTACATCGCAAAGAGTGTCGCGCTCATCGGCGGGGGGGAAAGGGCGAAGGGTTGTCGGGTGTTCGACTTTGCGTTCAGGCACTGTCATCCAAATGATGTCGACCTTCTCCTTTTGATTAAGGTGTGTATTCTGAACGCGGTGGAGCTTAGTTGCCCCTCAGCTGGTTACCTTTCTAGGCTGTCGTCCTGTTCATGGCCGGGGAGCACAACCGTGACGATGCGGTATCGCGCGTTGGCGACCTTATCGCTACGATGCACTCTAACTCAATATGCTGTGTAGTCCAGGTATGTGCACATACGCTACCACATGGCGAATATCATTACTGACATCTCCAACAGGCATATATGTACCTTCTCCTTGGAAACTCGCACATGGAGCGCAGCGACTACGAGGGTGCGATACAATCGTTCGAACATGCACGAGCCCAAATGCCATACTGCATGGTGCCTCGCCTCTTTGACATCTCATTCGTAAGCTTCCCATCGACCATCTCGCGACGTGTAGACAACGTCATCGTCTCTGACAGATATCCGGTTGGAAGTTTGATGAGCTCGACATCGCGATCCAACAGCGACTTTGTGAAGCCCTGTATGCAGCGGGTCACACGAAGGATGCAGGCGAGTCTCTTCTCGGAATGGTAAATACTTTCGACGAAGACGTCTATACGAGCGGACCCATCACCGAATGGGTTTCTCGTAAGTTTATGTTCTATCTGTTTGTCCGCCATGCATGCATTCAACTTCTTCCGTCAGGTTTTTCCCACCGATGTCTCTCCGCTCCAGACAACGATGGTGACGCAGCTTCGAGGGCACCCCAACACAACGACGTGCTGACACCTCATGCGACCGCCAATTCAAAAACTCCCTCGCCGCTTTTGAAAGAGTGGACGAAAGCAACATTGATGAATGGCTCTTGGACCAATGCATTGACTGCCACCGTAGGTGTGAGTATTTTCATTTGTGCTAAATTGCCTTGTGGGCCTAACGCTCTGTTGGCATGGAGTTTACGGCCCCTAGATTCATGATCTATCGCGCTATCTGTGAATATCTTGAGACAATCGACCGTATATTGGATGCGTGTGAGTGTTTCTGCCAAATGGCGAGTGAATTGGCAGGGGAAGCGGACACCCATAATGAGCACGCTGAATGGGTTCACGGTGAGACATTACGCATGCCCTGCAGGTGACCTTTATGTGACTGTTCGCTTTTAGACTTTAAGCTGCGCTGTTACCAAAAGCTTGAACGCTTCGGAGATGCGGCACTGGACGCACAGCAACATGATGAGGCCATCACTCAGTATTCAGCTGCAATGTCCCTCAATCCAGACTATCCGCAAGACCTTTTCATCAAGCGAAGTAAGGTGCGGATGGCCAAGGGGCTATGGAAGGATGCTCTAGATGATGCTCAACAAGTAGGTCGCCGGCCATTCCTGTCTTCCACATCTCCTTTCTCATTGACGCCGGATCATCAGGCCATCACACTTGATACATCGTCTCCATGGGGCTGTGAGACCATTTTGTTGGAGTGGGCAAAAGTAAGTTTGAAGAATGGTTTGTGGAAGGGTGCTTTGTCTGCTGCTCATGATGTAAGCATCACCTCTGCTAACGTGTATCATGGAATTAACTCGTAGACTGAAGTTCAAGGTCCCGAGGGTCATTATCTATCGAGTCCTTTGTGAAGGTCTCGAAATAGAGGAAGGAATAACTGACGCGATCGAGTGTTTCCACCAAATGGCGAGTGAACTAGCGGAAGGGACAATTGTGCAGGGTGATCAGGCGCCATGGGCTCTCGGTGAGCAGTTGCGCATACCGGGAAGGTGGCGTTTGTGATGATTCTCCTTCAGATTTCAGGTATCGCTGCTCTGAAAAGCTGGTGCGTTTCGGGGATTCGGCCATGGACAGCCGACGACGCGACGAAGCCATCGAACACTATACTGCTGCGTTATCTATCCATCCCGATAACACTGAAGGCTTTTTCATCATACGGAGCAAAATTTGCATGGCGAAGGGATCATGGGAGGACGCTATAGATGAAGCAAATCGGGTACGCCATTTCTGTCTTGTACAGGTCCATTCTTGTTGACCTAAAATCATCAGGCGATCACGCTTGATCCGTCGTCACCATGGGGCTATGAGACGAAGCATGCGGCTTTACATGGAGCAGGACATTATGCCGATGCCGTGGACACATTTGAGACGATGCTCTCGAAGATGGCCCAATCCCCTGACCCAGAGATTCGTGGTGAGTTATACCCTCGATATCATGGCAAAGATGGTTTGTTGATATCATGCAATAGAACGTCATGATCAGTACGTCAGTCCCTCAAACACACGAAGGACGATTCGCAGGATCGTTCAACGGACTATACGTCATTCGCCACGCGTGCTCATTAACACGTCCACCGGTCGCCTCCACAACAAAGCTGAACAGGCATCTGCATTCGAATCTCTGCCACTCTTCAACGAACTTGTATCGTCGATGACCACACGCATCGACCGCCGCCGCATCAAACGTGAAGTAAGGCAGTTCTTCCGATACGTGATGCTATCGCACAAGTGGGAAGAGAACGAACCGTTGTTCCAACAGGTCGTGCACATAGCGGTGTATGACTTGGACAAATGTCCGACTCATGACAAGCTGCAAGTATTCTGCAAGATCACTCGGGATGCCGGATTTCAATGGGCGTGGAGTGATACATGCTGTATCAACAAGGAGGATCATTTCGTGCTCCAGGAAGCGTTAGTTGCCATGTTTAAATGGTATCGTGGCTCGGCCATGATGATTGTCTTCCTCCGAGGTGTTCACTCTCCAGCGAAGCCTGGCGACCTCGTGGAGAGCATCTGGAACACTCGTGCTTGGACATTCCAGGAATATGTTGCTGCCAAGGTCATCCGATTCTACACGGAGGACTGGACTCCATACCTCGATCTGCAGATATCGAACCACAAAGAATCACCCGAAATCATCTCGGAGATGGAACAGGCCACCGGCATTTCTTCCGAGCAATTAACGGCACTTCGTCCCGGCTTGAGCAGCATTCGTGAGAAGCTGCGTCTCGCTTCGAGCCGACAGTCTACAATGGTAGAAGATGCTGCATACGCGTTGCTCGGCATCTTCTCGGTTACTGGTCTACCAGCAATATATGGTGAAGGGGAGAGTGCACTAGGGCGTCTACTGGCACACATCCTCGCCGGGTCCGGAGACGCGAGTATTCTCGCATGGACTGGGCAGTCCAGCAGCTACAACAGTTGTCTGCCTGCTCGTATCACCGTGTTTAGCCGACCTGCAACGGCGCACCTCCCGCCACCCCTTGAGGATGCGGAGATGGAAAAGATTGCCACCACGTTGGACACCTCCGCACTCAATCTTGACTTGGCGTTGAGGTTATATGACCGCCTCCACGAGCTCCCCGCACCTTGGTTCGCAGCGAGTCGGATGAAACTTCCATGCATCGCATTCAAACTCCCACCTCTTTCACCTTATCGAACGAATTCAGGTCGTGTTTATCGCGTGGAAACTCCCGCATTCGGGATGGTGGAGATCGGAACGAGACAGGATCTGTCTCGCCTGAATTCTTTGTATCTCGTTCACCCCTGGCTGGATACTCTCCTTGACCGCGAAGATGTGCAGGGAAGCGCATTCGTGGAGGATGATGACGTCGCCGAGTCGTCCTCACAGGGCACAGACGACGAGGACATCTCTGACGAAGAAATCGAAGACGATTCCCCGCCGCTTCCTGAACCCGAATCCACCCGACCCCAAGCTCCTATACATAGGGCACCGATGGACAGAGAGACACGAGCGCTTCGGCTCGTTGCTCGGCTTAGACAGCCATTCGGTGCGCTTTTATTCACGCTGGCGTCAACGCGTCGGCGCGCGGTGGAGTACAGGCGAGTTGCGGCCGATAGTATGATTACTGTCCGGATTCAGGAAAACATACCCTTGGCTGAGCTTCTCGACAATGTACGCATACTGGACGTTTTATAGTAAGCTACTTAGCATCTCGGATGATACCTTAGCCACATCACTTTGATTTACCCGGATCTACTTTTTTTTTCGGCTGCTCGATCGTGACTCCCGGATCCCCGTACGTGACGCAAGTTCTGTATCGATCGTTTTCCCCTCTCCGAATACGAATGAACTTGAACAAACCTATGGTAACTCGATCCCAAACTTCCGTATGGTGGGTTAAGTTTGATGGCCGTGTCGTGGCAAACGGGCCCCACGACGTGGGGTGGACGAAGGGATGGAAAAGTCAAACTTTCAAGCCATCAAAAGGGAATACTTTGTATTCACACTACACGTCTGAATCCTTCGGCTCACTTGTATTTTGCAACTGGGTATAAGACATTTTGGAATAAGATTGCGCAATACAGACGAAGAGGCCGTGCAAGAGGGTGTCGATGAGGCGGATAGAAGTTATCATAGAACCGTGCGAGAGGAGGAACAACCCGGGGACATAGAGCGTGTTTCCCTTTCTTTCTTAGGCCGGCCGCGCGGGTATCGAGAAAGCGACGTGAACAGCCCATGCATGCGAGCAGGTGACGTTCAAACCCGAAACGACATCCTCACAAAGTTAACCCAAAATCCCAAACGGCTTAATATACCCATGATTGTAGAACACGTGTCCCTGTCAGAATGATTTAGTCGACAGGAGACAAAGAGGGGGGGGATAAGACAACTACCCTGTTGGACACCCCAGGAACGAACATCATTTAGTTTCCACCGAAAAATCTTGACTTGCTGACCTGCCCAGACCTGCGGGGAAGCCAAACGGCCATGCCGAACGTATACGATCGGCTACCGAGTCTGCTTCACGGAGCAGGATATTCGCTACTCATCTCCCCCGCCTAAGGCGCTGAAATGGACAAGACGCCCGTGGCGGTGCCACTGGTGTTGTGTGGGATAAGAGGAATGTCCACTGGCATCAAGCAGCCATATCTACAATGATGATGTGTGGCGTATCATGAAATGGGTAACGACCTGTCGGCTCCAGGGGTACATAGTTGTTTGTATCCGTGTTCTCGTGACGCGGTGCATTGGGGAACGATTCTTCGTTGGTGTATCGACGGCGTTCCTCATAGGTACGGTCTGGTCACCAGACTAACACAGCCCGCCACCTGAGGTGATGTCTGTGTAAGCAAGCGCCAAAAAATGCGAGGTCGGCGGGGTGTGCACTGGCTATATCAACGAAGGGTACAACGGAAAGGACCAGAGCTTGTTCATTAACCCCCTCGATTATTCTGCTACATTGTGTTGACAATAGCCGGTGCGTTAATGCCGACCGTTGGACGAGAACGCCGTGACACGCGGATCGAAATCAACGCCGGTCGCCGGTTAAACACGCTCGCATTCTCATCAAATGGGGAGTACCTCTTCAGCGGCGACAATGAGGGGATCCGAGTGTGGCGAGTGGAAGACGGGGAACAACTAGCAATGATGAGGACGTACCTTGTCCGGTGCTTTGCTGTCTCGAAGGATGGCAGATGGATCGCAGCGGGAACGCGCCAAGGGGAGGTGATTGTTTGGGATGCAAAGACGTACAAACAAGTATTCACACATCGGGAGGAGAATGACGTCAACGGACTCGATTTCTCACCGGACTCGACTCGACTCGTCATTGCCTCAGATGATCGCACAGCCACCGTCTGGGACCTTGCCACTCGCCAACGAGTCGTCGGTCCACTCCACCACGATGGTTGGGTGAGAGCTGCAAAGTACTCGCCTCAAGGGGATCGAATCGCGACAGCCACTCCAAATGCCGTTCGAGTCTACGACAGCAACGATGGCAGCTTGCTCGTGGACGTCTCAGTAAATGTGGCCCCGCGGTACAACTCTGGTCTTCTCTGGTCAAGTGATCAGCTCTTCATTGTATCCGACGGTAAAATAAAGCAAGTAGAAGTACCCACTGGGTCAACACTTTCGCAATGGCCAGTTCCGGATAGCAACTACTCTTCGTGCATTGCCCTACCGCAGCATGGGGAATTCATTGTATGCTCTGCAAAGCGTTCCATCACATTTTGGGACACATCGACACACAACAAGCTCGGTTCCATCCAACCAAATCGAGACATATGTTCGATCGCGCTCTCACAAGACGACCGGCTTCTCGCAATTGGTGGAAAGGGCGGGAAGATCACCATAAAAAATCTCTGGGATGTTTCGTTTTTATCCTATTTTATTGTGAGTATCGTGCGTTATCTAAATCGCGTATCGGAATGGTTTCACTGCCAATCCACCCCATTTCGATCTTCGTTCGACATGGAAACTGATAGCTTTGTCTCTCAGGTACCATTCATTGACATCAGTGACACAGCACTCGATTATTGGATGCAGGACCGACTCACAGACACGGAAGAATCATTGACGGGGACAATCACTAGCTCTGCACAGCAGACCCATCACGTACTCGCAAACAGAGCGCTCGTACGATCGCATTTGCGACATTGGGATGCAGCAATCGACGATGCTGAAAGAGTTGGTCTTCGTATGCTCTCCCACACGTTTATGCTCACTGTAAATTAATTCAAGTCCATCATGATTCGACCATCCGTCATCGGCTATATTGCAAAGAGTGTCGCACTCATTGGTGGGGGACAAAAGCAGGAGGGTTGTCGAGTATGTGACCTCGCGTTCAGGCACTGTCATCCAAATGACGTGGATCTTCTCCTTTTGGTCAAGGTGTGTGTTTTGCACGCTCGGTTGCCCCTCAGCTACTTATTTTACTTAGGCTGTCGTTCTATTCATGGCAGGAGAACACAACGATGCGGTATCGCGCGTTGGCGACCTCATCGCTACGGTGCACCTCAACTCAATATGTTATGTGGTTCAGGCACGTGCATACCACGCTGCCACACAGTGAACACCACCATTGATTCAGACTTTCCAATAGGCATATATGTATCTTCTCCTCGGAAACTCGCAAATGGAGAGCAGCGACTACGAGGGTGCGATACAATCGTTCCTGCGTGCACAAACCCACCTGCGCGACCACACTGGACGACAGCTCTTGATGATCTCACTGGTAAATTTCCCCCCGATTATTTCGCGACGTGTCGACAATGGTCATCGTTTGTGACAGGTATCCGGTTGGAAGTTTCATGGTCTTGGAATCAGGATCCGACAGTGTCTTTGTGAAACCCTGTATGTAGCGGGTCACACCAAGGAGGCAGGCGAGTCTCTTCTCGAAACGGTAAATGCCTTTGACAGAGAGGTGTACATAAGTGGAACCATCACAAAGTGGGTTTCTCGTGAGTTTACGTGTTACCTGTCCATCTGCCAATCGTTGGACATTTTCTGTCAGATTTCACACAACGATGTCTCTCCGCTCCTGAAGGTGCCGATGACGCAGTCTCGAAGGCACCCCAATACGATAAAGCGCCAACGTTTTATGCGACACCCTATTCACCGACCGTCACACCGCTCTTGAGAGAGTGGGCAAAGGCAACATTGTCGAGTGGCTCATGGAAGGATGCCTTGGTTGCTTCTGTCAGTGTAAGTATCTCCGTCTGCTCTGGTATACCCCGTGGGCCTGACAATTTTGGTTCGGAGTTCATGGTTCCGAGATTCACGGTTTATCGGGCCGTATGTGAACATCTCGAGACGATCGACCGCATAACGAACGCTAGCGAGTGTTTCCGCCAAATGGTGGACGAATTGGCGGGGCAGACAAGCGTGCATAGTGAGGAGGCAGAATGGATTCCTGGTGAGCAGTTTCGTGTACCGCGTAGGTGTCGCTGATTATACCACTGTGTGTTAGATTTCAAGCGTCGTTGCTCAGGGAAGCTAGGGGACCTCGGAGATGCCGCGATGAATGCTGAACGGCATGACGATGCCATCGCCCATTATTCAGCTGCACTGTCTTTCGATCCGCCCGCGCCACAAGGTCTCCTCATCCAGCGAAGCAAAGCATACATAGCCAGGGCTTTGTGGGAGGATGCGTTAAATGACGCGGACAAGGTGCGACCCTTTGTCTCGCGCAGCTTAGTTTTCGTTGATGCATGATCATCAGGTGATCATGCTGGATCCATCGTCCCCATGGGGCTATGAGAGGAGGCATGCAGCTTTACACAGGGCGGGAGACTACGAAAATGCAATAGATGCATTCAAGGCGATGCTCTCGAACATGTCCGAGTCACCTGATCTGGACGTTCGTGGTGAGGGGGTCGACATCATGCTGAAGTTTATCTATTGATCTGCCCTCCAAGCACATCGTCATCGGTACATACATCCGAGAGAGACAGAGATGACGATCCGCAAGGCTATTCAGGATGCCATTCGTGAATCGCCACACGTGCTCATTAACACCACCTCTGGCCGCCTTCTGAACAAGTTAGAACAAGCTGCCGCATTCAAATCACTCCCAGTCTTCAAAGAGTTGATCTCATCTATGACGACTCAAATCGACCATGCCCGCATCGAGTATGACGTTGCGCAGTACTATCGCTATGCCATGTTTTCGCACAAGTGGGAAGACAATGAACCCTTGTTCGAAAAGGTCATACACATCGTGGTGTACGATCTCAAGGAATCTTCGACCCACGACAAGCTGCGAATGTTCTGCAAGGTTGTGCGGGATGCCGGTTTCTATTGGGCATGGAGTGATACCTGCTGTATCAATAAAGCGAATCATTTTGTACTCCAAGAGGCCCTGGTTGCCATGTTCAAGTGGTACCAGGGTTCTGCAGTGACGATCGTTCTCCTCCGTGGCGTTCGCTCTCCATCGCGGCGCGGCGATCTGGTGGGGAGCATTTGGAACACTAGGGCCTGGACATTCCAGGAATATCATGCCTCCAAGGTTGTCCGCTTCTACAATGAGGACTGGACGCCGTACATGAACCTCAGCATTCCCAACCACAAGGAGTCTCCTGAGATCATTTCAGAGATGGAGGAGGCGACAGGTGTCTCGGCACGAGCTTTGATGGCACTCGGACCAGGCTTAGATGACATACGCGAGAAGCTTCATCTGGCTTCGACACGCAAAACGACACGGGTTGAGGACGCAGCCTACTCGTTGCTTGGAATATTCTCTATCACCTTGCCAGTTGTATATGGTGAGGGGGACAAGGCGCTCGGGCGACTCTTGGCACAGCTACTCACGAGCTCGGGAGACACGAGGATCCTTGCATGGACAGGAAGATCTGGCAGCTTCAATAGCTGCCTCCCTGCCAATATAACAGTGTTCAACCAGTTGCCGACGACACACATTCCGCCAGCCATCCGAGATGCCGAAATGGATGTGATCACTACCAGATTGCGGGCCTCTTCACTCAGTTTCACATTGGTCGTGAAACTGTATGATCGACTCCATGAGCTCCTCGTGCCGTCGCTTGCAGGACAACGGATGAAGCTTCCGTGCCTCAGCTTCAAACTAGGGCCTGTATCGGCGACTTGGCGGACATCGAGACGTGTGTTTCGTGCAAAGACGGACGCCCTAGGGACTGTAGAGATCATGACCACTGAAGACCTCTTTCGATTCGATTCTCTGATACTTGTTCATCCCTGGATTGACTTCCTGCTCGACAGACAACCCTTTGGAAGTATCGCAGAGCTGATTCCCGAGGAGAACACAAGCGACCAGTCTTCTTCTTCAGGCAATGGGCCATCGCCCCAATTGTACTGTACTGCATCGGCGGTCAAGGAAAGGCGAACATCGCGCCTCATTTCTCGCCTTGTCCGGCCGTTTGGTACATGGCCTCGAGAGGCGGCATCACTCCTGTCCCCTCCGCCTGTATCACTGACAGGCAAGCGGACGCAAGCTCTCCAGCTCATTGCTCGTCTCAGACAGCCATTCGGTGCACTGTTGTTCACGCCGACTCGTCAAAACGTAGCAGAATACAAGAGGGTCGCCTCGGAGAGTATGATCACAGTCCGGATACGGGAAGACACGCCGTTGAGCGTGTTGATAGAGAGCGCACGGATGCTGGATGTGCTTTGATGATTGCTATACGATACCGAGTTGCTGCTATTTGGTCTCCCTGCATTTCTTTTTGCTTTGTAGTCGTTTCTTTGGTGGACGTGTGTTCCCCAGAAACGCGGACTCGCAGCGTTATCGTAGTTTCTAGGACTCTCGTCAATTTCTCGAATCCTTCCTGTAGCCCTCTTTACAAGCGCGCTGTTGTCGACATGACCGAATATAATGTAACTGTCTTTCTGGATTTATTTTCTCGAGACATCCTTTGATCGACCTTCGTGGGTCGGGTTGTATCGCTGACCGAGACGGGCCCGGAATCGTCGCGGTGCAGTTACTTCTAACTGCCAGCTTGAAGCTCGAGGCTCCGAATCCTCGCTGGAAATGAAGCTGCAGTGTGCCGGATTTATGAAGGACGCACTTGTACATATTATGCATCACTCAGGTGAGGCGTCACATGAGAGAGGACATCGATCCCGACCTGAGAATATATACTAACTGGATCAATCATGGTCACCACGACATTTTAGTATGGATGGGGGGTCCCACGTATCTCGTGCATCCCAGTGCTCGCGCGGATTCCCGGGGAATGCCCGGTTGACTCGAGACTAGAGTCTTGTGTCCCGTCGTCTGTTTCCCCTCTTGTGATTCGGAACGGCGTGCCGAACGCACTTGAAAATATGAGCGGGATGACGCGCCATCCATTGTCAACCGTTCGTTGTGAGACCGGAGATCTCTCGGTTGGGGATCCAGAAGGTTGTTTGACAGTGTTGAATTCCAAAGGTCTCGCTTGCCTTTTCTGGACGACTTATATTCGCGACTTGGACAATCACTAGTTGGCGAGCACGACACGGAAAGGCGTTCTACGATAGTCAAGCATGGTAGATGAAGGGAATTTCGTTTTTCGTAGGTCAAAGCCGGGAATCGGCACGTCACGCTGTGTATTCGTATCATATTGCACACGGTACACTCGAGGGTACTGTATACGACTAGGGTGGAGCTACCCTTGGCCGACTGCTCGCGCTCGAGCGATGAGGAACCATAGGAGAATATCAATTCTGTCACATCGACAAGGGTACCTTTTTCCCATTCACACTACGTCTCTTTTGGCTCACCTCTTACTTTCTCACAGCGTAGATGGACGTGGATGAAAGGAATAGAGCCGTACGAGAGGAAGAATGGAGGGAGCGTAAAGTACGTTTGTTCATTTCATTCTTTGTCGCCTGGACGAGATGGCATGACCCTTACCTCATCTTTTCTTTCCCCTAGACCGCCCGAGTTCGGGTTGACAAAAATCACGGTACGACAAGTGGGTGACGCTCAACCTAGAGGCGATATCTCACCACAGAGGTCAAAGCCGACTTCAAAATCTAAACGTCGCGTCTCCCTGGGTGTCGTCATGAATGTGGAAACGGGCGAAGTCGTCGAGGGCGGTGCGGGGAGGTGGGCAGAGTCGGAAGCGACATACGGCCATGAATGTCTCGGTGACAGTG
>JBBPRF010000260.1:0-34654 GCA_038092875.1 Lanmaoa pseudosensibilis
GGCTGTGGCTTACTATGCCAAGTTTCCAGCTGAGCCAAGGCGGCAATTATGATGACTTGCTGGCATGGTATAATTCTACAACCAATATTCGAGGTCATTTCGCATTCAAGTTAGAGACCCCCGGCGGCTACTCAGGAGACCCTAAGTTAAATTGCCTTGTAAGGCTATTCATTATGGGTTGTATGCTGTAGATCCAAGCTTGCCATAACATGGCACAAGCGTCGGCAACCATTCGCTAAACCCCTCACTTCATCGTCTTGACTCGGACCTGAAGTCACCAAGCATTGAGCACCTAGGTGATAACGCTTGAACACAGCTACGATAAAAGCCCACCCGGGCATCTATTATTGTGGGAACGCCACCGTCCGTCATGTCATCGCTGGGGATGGTGACACCTCAGAGGCATGGTTGGCACTTCAAACATTCCTTTCGACTATATATTGGCCATGACAACTTGGGAACATCATTGAATATGCCCCGCATCCGTTCTCAGCAGACATGACCAAGGAACAGCCCACTGCCAAGTCTCTGGCAGCAGAGCGGAACATTCTCCATGCAGGGAAACGCGATACTAAGCAAAACTATGTCCTGGTCATCCATGGCGGCGCAGGTGACACATTGGACAAGGAAGGCTCGACACCCGAGCAACGTGCCGAGTACAGAGCAACACTGACTCGTGCACTCATGGCTGGTCACAAAGTCCTCAAGGTCGGAGGCGAAGCAATGGATGCTACCGTAGCTGCTGTCACGGTGATGGAAGGTAGGTGGTATTGGATCGAACACGTTCGCTCTTTCGATCGAGCCGGGAATTCACTAGTGCCGCCGAACATTATGATTTCGAGTGGGGTATTCGCGTACTATCTCACGCTTGTCGACAGATTGTCCTCTCTTCAACGCTGGCAAAGGTGCTATCTTCGATGAAGCTGGAAAGGTCAGACGTCGATCCCTCGTCCCGCGAAAGGCTATTAGATTACTCACATACGGACTACCGGTCAACGACAGAACGAACTCGAAGCATCCATTATGCTCTCCAAGCCCCCTGCTACCCACCCCGCCATATTAACCACTCGCCGCGGCATCTCTGTCACCCTCCTCACCCGCACCAAAAACCCCTCCCACCTCGCCCGTGCACTCTACCTCGCACCCGATCTCGCACCGCACCCAATGCTCTCCGGCGCGAATGCCGAAACCATCGGCGCTGAGCATTTCGGCATCCAAACCGTCGATCCGTCTTACTTTTGGACAGAGGCGAGGTGGAAGGAACACAGAACTGGACTCGGACTACCAGCGGAACCGATCGAGCCACCGCACGCCCCACATACCAAGTCAGAGTCTGGCTACGAGACAGACTCTGAGACGACGGGAGTGGGTTCCCCGGACGGCTTGAAATTTAACCCGATAGATTTGATGCCCACGGGGACCGTTGGTGCCGTGGCATTGGACGTCCGAGGGTGTATTTCCGCCGCGACTTCCACAGGTGGGAGGACCAACAAGTTGATCGGGCGTGTGAGTGATACCCCCGTAATGGGAAGTGGGTTCTGGGCCGAGGAATGGCAACGCGAGGGGGGCTTCCTCAAGAGGACCTGGGACAGCTTGTCAGGGGAGCCGATTCAGGCCAGTGTCGGGATCTCTGGAACTGGCGACGGTGATGTACGACGAACACAACTTCATGTCACCGTATGATGTCCTGATTTTCATTTTCCGACTGCCAGTACTACATCCGCAAGAATGCTGCCTCAACGATAGCACGTCGTATGCAATACCTCGACGAGTCTCTCGAAGAAGCAGCGTAATATGTTGTCGATGACCTGTTCAGGGATGGTGGCATTGGTGGCGTCATTGCTGTGGACGGACAAGGGAATGGTAAAACGATCTTGGATCTCTCCACAATTGAAACTGACGACTTCGCTGGATCAGCTGCCCTGCCGCTCAACTGTGAAGGCATGTACCGGGGTATTATCCGTCCAGATGGTGTGCCCCTTACTGCCATTTTCTTCGATGATGAATTATCCCAGCTCTGAGAGCGGGAGTTTGCCATTCCATCGTGCCGGTCTACAATTTGCAAAATACGACACCGGATGGAAAGAATACCTCGGGGTGGATTGCTCAGAATCCGGGGGTCATGTAATATTGTTTGAGACCGTTAATACGCACGTTGAAGGACCTGGAAACGGGGCAAGAAAGGGCGATAATGTACTTGACGATACCAGGCACCGATGTCCACACGAGATCAGCTGAATGTGTCTTGAATGAATGAGACAATATGCGACTTTGACTTCTCCCTAATCTTTGCTGTGATCGCTTCTCGCTGCTGTGCAATGATATTCCCCCTGTCGAGGTAATCGACCTTGCGTAACATTGTACACTGCATGATCGTGCCACCTTCGTAATCCTTGATGTACCCTGCCCACACGGATCGATGCAGGGTAATGTCCTTCGAAAACCCTTGCTTTTTGAAAAAAATCACAGCAAAGTTGTCTGCATATGTGAGGAAGTGCATCACGTTCGGGTATGTCTTGCGTGTATGGGCTTTGAAATGGTCCATGAGCATGCCTCCGTAACCCTGGGACACATTTAGGCTACCGACGCGAAGACAGCACAAACCATACATTGACTCGGTCAACAGAAGCCGTGGCAAAGAAAACGATCTCTGCGAAGCCACAATGAGGGAACGGGCGATAATAGATTCATCCGACCGCCTTATACCCCCGTTTAATGATGGCAAGCGCCTTCGAATTTTTGTCGTGCACCAGACGAGCGATGTATTCTCGAGACATCATCGGCAACTGTATCCGGGGGAGCGTTTCAAACCGGTGAGGATCACCAGTTATCGGGGCGTTCCGTCATCCCCGACCGCTGCCACCTGAATGACGCCTTTCCGAAATTCAACGAATGCTGTTTTTTCGGTTTTCGAAAATGGCTGAAAACGAGTTCACGTTATGGGGACATGGATCGTGGACGGGCCAAACATGACTCACATGAGCGGCGGACGATGGACCCGTATCAATAGTGACACCGGTAGCAAGTTTCGTTAACTGAGATTCGCCCATCCTCTCTTCCACTTTCACCTTTGCATCTGGAAGATGACCATCCGGTGGACGTAGATGCGGTCTGTGACTTGGACTTCATACTTGAGGTTTTCTTTCCAGTCCTCTGGTTTAATTTTCGTGCCCGTGTATATGGTGGTTGCAGGTCGGACGCTTGGGCAGCGAGAGGTTGATCCTCCTCGTCTGACACCGACTCCAGCTGAGTATGTTGGAACCTTTGGAGTTGTTGCTTACACACTGAGTAGAAAATTGATACAGTTTGATCACAAAGTTGAGCGTGGTTTCCCTCGTCTTGTGCAACCCCATCACTTCCGGAAGGCCAACTACACCGATCGAAGGAGACTCAGTGTTGGTTGATCAATGGTGGTCACAGCGTAGGCACGAGGCCGCTTCTATGACAGTGCGCATGATTCCTGGACGAAGACTTCATGTTCACGCAAACAATGACGATAGTCTCGTCACAGACTTCCGACAAGTCCCGTGGCGAGCAACACTATCTTCCAATGATATCTATCCCTACACTCTTCGTATCTCGAATTAGTTACACGCCGTGATGGGTCTTACCTAAATCCGATGTTTCGCAGAATTCAGCCTTGGCCGCTAATTAAGCCTCAACAGTTTGGAAAAGTTGGTGGGGAGTTGGATTCAACTTCTGTTTGTGGTAAGCGTGGCATCATGGACCCTGAATTTCCTTGTAATCCTGCGCCAAACGACGGTAATCTCTGTTATCGTGAGAGCTGCGCGTTCGGTGCTTGCCGCAATTGAAGCCCAACTTTTGGCCCCGTTTTCGTCTGAGGCGTTTGCGCAGGTCTGTTTTTGACATGTATTCATCACAAAAGTCCATTCTCCGTTTAGCCAGGTTCAACATGTGTTGAGGGGTAAGGCGTAAGCGGAGTTTGGCCAGTATGATGGCGAAGTTACTAACTGCTAGAGGGTTGCTACTAGTATGAGGCTGAGTTGGCAGAGATAGACAAAATATTCGTTACGCGAGCTTCTGAAGGGAGGGTAAGTGGCCGACCAGCGAAACGGATCGCGTTACTCAAGAAGCATGTAGCATGTGGTGCAACTTGAACTATCTTCGTCGGACAATCAATAGTTGTAGTCACCGCGATAACGCTTATTAATTGAAGGGCTACTCAGTCCTTGCGTGAGTTCAGGAGGTCAGGTCAAGGCGATCCGAGGTGGGGGTTTAGCGAAGGGTGCCGACGCTAGTGCGTTTTGTACGACGAGTGGACTAGTGCCAGGCCATTCATTCCATATATGCCGTTGGCGGCGATTTTGGAAGCGTAAGGCATTATACCTTTCAAGTCAAACAACATTCCTCCGACCTTTCCAATCGACGGCTACCAGTGGCTTGCGATGCCAAGCTGTCAGCTGAGCCAAGCGGCGGAAATTATGATATCTTGTCTCCGACACTGTATAGCTCGAGGTCACTTCGCATTCAAGTGCCATCACCCCGGAATCTGCTTGGGGCGATGCATAATCCAAAAAAGAAATTTTAGGTTGAAAAGACCCCTAGGTTAAATTGCTTTATAAGGCCATGCATGGCTGTAGTGGATCATGCCGTAATGCGCTAAACCCTCATTCTCCGTCGTCTTCGAGTTGACCTAACGGCCTGACGTGAACTCATGACGAATTGAGCAGCCCTAGGAAAGATAACGCTTAAACACAGCTACGATAAGACCCTGCCCGCCCATCTAATATGATAGCAACGCCACTGTCATATCGTCGGTGGTGGCTTATCCGAGGGCTGGCCGCTAGCCATAATGGTGACGCTCTGGCACTGCGGCTCGCCACTCTATATAACGTCCATGATAACATGAGGACGTCCTTGAATACGCCCCACATCCTCTCTCAACAGCCATGACTAAGGAACAACTCGCTGTAACTGTAAAGCCTCTGGCAGCAGCGCAGAACATTCTCCGTGCAGGGAAACGTGATGCTGGGCAAAACTATGTCCTGGTCATCCATGGCGGCGCGGGTGACACGATGGATCGGGAAGGCTCGACGCCCGAACAACGCGCCGAGTACAGAGCGGTGCTAGCTCGTGCACTCAAGGCTGGTCACGAAGTTCTCAAGCTCGGAGGCGAAGCAATGGATGCTACCGTAGCTGCTGTCACGGTCCTGGAGGGTAAGTACAATTGGATTAAATCCGCTCACTCTTTCGATCGAGCCGGGAATTCACTAGCACCTTCAAACGTTATGATTTCGAGTGGGGTATTCACATAATTAATCTTGCACTCGTCGACAGATTGTCCTCTCTTCAACGCTGGCAAAGGTGCTGTTTTCAACGAGGCTGGAAAGGTAAGACGTGGATCCCTTGTCCCGTGAAACATTGTCACATTGCTCACGTACGGATTGCCGGTCAATTACAGAACGAGCTCGAAGCATCCATTATGCTCTCCAAGCCCCCTGCTACTCACCCAGCCATACCAGCCACTCGCCGCGGCAACTCCGTCACCCTCCTCACCCGCACCAAGAACCCTTCCCACCTCGTCCGTGCACTCTACCTCGCACCCGGTCTTGCACCGCACCCAATGCTCTCCGGCGCGAATGCCGAAACCATTGGCACTGAGCATCTCGGCATTGAAACTGTCCACCCGTCTTATTTTTGGACAGAAGCAAGGTGGAGGGAACATAGAACTGCACTCGGACTACCAGTGGAACCGATCGAGCCACCACAGGCCCCGGATAGCGAGTCAGAGTCCGGCTCCGATACGGATTCTGAGATGACAGAAGTGGGTTCCATGGAAGCCTTGAAATCTGACCTGCTAGATTTGATGCCCACGGGGACCGTCGGTGCCGTGGCACTGGACGTCCGAGGGTGTATTGCCGCCGTGACCTCCACAGGTGGGAGGACCAACAAGTTGGTCGGGCGTGTGAGTGATACCCCCGTAATGGGCAGTGGGTTCTGGGCCGAGGAATGGCAGCGCAAGGGGGGCTTCTTCAAGAGGACCTGGCACCGCTTGTCAGGGAAACCTACTCAAGCCGGTGTTGGGATCTCTGGAACTGGCGACGGTGATGTACGACGAACATAACTTCATGTCACCGTATGATGTCCTGATTTTCATTTTCCGACTGCCAGTACTACATCCGCAAGAATGCTGCCTCAACGATAGCACGTCGCATGCAATACCTCGACGAGTCTCTCGAAGAAGCAGCGCAATATGTTGTCGATGACCTGTTCAGGGACGGTGGCATTGGTGGCGTCATCGCCGTGGACAAACAAGGAAATGGTAAACGATCTCGTATCTTTCTTCCCTACACATTTGAAACTGACCACTTTCCCGGATCAGTTGCCCTGCCGCTCAACTGTGAAGGCATGTACCGTGGTATTATCCGTCCGGATGGTGTACCCTTCACTGCCATTTTCTTCGATGATGAATTGTCCCAGCTTTGAGAGCGGGATTTTGCGATTCCTTCGTGCTGGTCTACGATTTGCACAATACGACGCTGGATGGAAAGAATACCTCATGGTGGATTGCGAGTGTGATACTATTAGAGACATGGCTGTCATCGAGATACCCAGTACATAATTAGTCAATTCCAAGAACAAAGATAATGTATCACGACGTTCTTCGTGCAGTCTGAAGAACAGCGCGTGCGAGACTGATGTACTCTACAGCGGTCTCAGCGTTCTCCCCGTTACGATCTCGCTTCTCCCAATGCGTGATGCTGCCATCGATAAGCGACAAGGCCTCCTCTGGCGAGTGCTCGTCGATCCAGCGTACGTACTCTGATTCTTGCCAGCCATGAAGCGTGTGTGGGAGTGGCAGCGGCGATCGGACGAGGATGTGGTGAAGCACGACGAGCGGCGCAAGGCCAGCGGTCCGCTCGGGCGAAGCCAAAAACGTGTTTTCGAGGAACAGAAGCGGTCTACGTGCACCGTTAATACACACGTTAAAGAACCCGAAAGCGGGGAAAGAAAGGACGCTCACCGCATGGCCCTCAACGCCTTGTATTCGTCCCCGATGCTTTCAAGGTTCCCACCGCGTTTACTTTGCGATCCGTCGGCCAGGAAAGCGTTCAAAGAGAACTCGAGCTCCGCCATGTCTGTCGTCAAGTGAAGTTTACCGCCCTCTCCGAGCGGTTTCGCTATCGAAGCATGCAACACGAATATCCGGATGACGTACTTGACGATACCGGGCACCCTGTTGTCCACCAGAGATCAGCCGAACACGTCTTGGATTGAACGAGAACAACTACCAAGGTCGCACGATCTCCGCCGCAAAGTTGCTCAGTAGCCCCGTCTTGACAAAGTTGAGCTTATCGACGAGATCTTTCATGTACAGACTCGTCCCAGAGATGCCCGACGTGGGGTCGATCGCCTTTTTCAGGTCGAGCCTGTGGAGCCGCGACACGATGCCTGCGAGCTCCTTTTTGATGGCAGCAAGCAGGGGATCAACGATTTGATCATATCTGCTTCGGATTTTCTGACGATCCGAGTGAGTACGATGACAATCCCGTATAGCATCCACGTACGGTTATGCTCGGCCCGATGGCGGTAGCCACACTCTCCGTGTGTTCTTCCATGAGTTTCTCCAATTTGGTCCAACAATGATATAAACAGGTTGCAACCTGTCCATTTAGCAATTGTTGTGGAGTGGCCATTGGGCCCAACAGCGATACAGCCGAACGATCTGACACGACCTACAAAAATGACATTAGCGACATCACTACAAACGGCAAGTTCTCACCAGTCCATCGGCCCTAGTGCCCACACTTTCTAGACTTGTCGCCGCATTCTTGGCCACTGCGCGCACCAACAGAGGATCGGAACGTGCAGAGTCGAGTTCGTTGGTCACAGTGCGCACAATGTTAATTCCTTCATTTGCACCGGGAGGAGCACGAGAACCACCGGAGAAAGCTTGAGCGACGGCCTCGTTCATTCTCGTAGATGAACGAGAAACATAGAGGGCTTCAAAGGTGGAAAGTGCGCGAAGGACGAGGATCGTTTCTGGACTTGCTATGGTCGTTGGCGATGAACCTTCAAAGGTGTTGGAAGAGACTCACGATTGATATGATAGAGTATACACAGTGTCTGTGTGCACGGCGATGCTAGCAAAGAACTCATGGAAAAGTCGTAGGAGTTTCGGATAGCCAGAGCTTAGAGTTTGGTGTAGGAAACTTGATCCTACACTTGTCGTCAGATCATATCGACAACGTTGAGAGTGTCACCAACCTTTAGCAGCGTCGCGTACGCACTTTTCCAAAGACTTGCCCAGCAACGCCCAAAATACAGTACTCGGTTTGCTATCGATCGCCTGATGTTCGTAGGGTCAACCACCTGCGATGATATCGAGGTCAACACAAACCTTGAGAGCCTCGTCAAGGAATGATACCCCACTGAGCGGGTCCTTCTTGAGATTGAGTACTTTCTCCAGGGTATAAACCTAGATGCAAAGGCTTGACTCCCGGGGAACAACAACAACCAGGAGAGAACCCTACCTTGATGCAGCATCCCGCCATTTCCTCGACAAGTGACTCAAGTCTCGTCCATAGCGCAGCTGCAAATTGGGGTGCGGTGATGTTCGTTGGCTCTGTTCGCACACGCGATTTGTATAGCAATCCTTGCGAAGCTTGCGGAGGTTCTGCAATCATGCAATGCTTAGAAAGAAAAGAAAGCTCCACAGGAGCCGACCCACCCTTGGACACAATCTCTTTCGATATTCGAGAGAGATCAAAGGCGTTTTGGATACGCTCTTCCACGGCTTCGCTCAAATCACGTACAAGGCCTTTCACCAGTGTCGCTAACATGCGCAGGTTATAAGCCGTCTGCAACGAAGATGCAAGCAGCGATTGATCCTTCCAACAACGTCAGGATGCTTGTGACAAAGGTACAATATATGCTGCACACCAGGGAGGTAAGCCCTTGAAGTACCATGGCTTCCATTTCCTCCTTGACTTTCTTTCGAGAATCGGTGATAAATGGAATGTATGCGGCTGCCGCATTGACAGAACGCAGTGGGATGCTATTCGCACTCGTCGGTAACGACGACTCGTCATCAGGATGAGCATGTGTCTCTTCGAGATTGTCCTCGTCGGGTCCGTCGAGCAATGCACCTACTTCGCGTCAAACACCCAACCATTGCACGCCAAACCTGCAACACGCACTCAATTCTGCAATACTCAGCGCAGCCTTGGCGATTGTCCGCTCTTTATCTTCTTGGTGATCCCTGGCAGGGCTGTTCACACCGACGCCAGCGCGCTTCTCCCCGCCGCTACCCGTGCTTTCGTACCCACCTAACTCACCCATCTGCGCCTCGAGTCTCTTCGCAAGGACAGCGAACCGCGCCGCCCTGCGAAGTGCATCGTTGGCTTGTTGGATCCGCTGAAGACGAGTGACGTTTGCTTGTAGAGCCTGGTAAGGAACACGGATCTTCTGGCGCAGTCTTTCAAGGCGTCCTCAGCGCTAACCTTCTATCACCAAGAAAAAGAAAAAAAAAAGAAGACACTCACTTTTCGATAGAGGACTCGACATCGTCCAGGCCTCGTCGGACGGATGACAGGGAGCCCGAAAGCTTGCTCGCGTTCGACGCGTGTTGTAATAGGTCCTCATGGTGCGCCGTGACCTACGCAACCCACTAATCAATAACAGCCTGAAATACGTCACGACGACGCGAAAGAGAAGGCGAACATACCAAGGCCTTGATCTGCTTACTGACGTCCTCGATGCCAAGGTCAAGCTTGGAGACCGCCACAGAGATGTCCTCCTTTGCAGGCTCTTGGATCGAGAGCGAGAGCGAGGGCTTCGGTTGAGACGAGGACGTTGGAGGGTATGGTTCCCCGGCGAGGACGGCGTTTGCGTACCCATTGGGATCAAAGTCTGCGATGGCGAAGACAGTATAATCTACGGGTTATGAGTGATAACCTCGGTCGATAAAGCTCAGATGCAACGAATACCTGCCATCTTAACGTCATGCGTTCGGACCAATTGATTGGTCAACGAAATGTTTACTTGCTCGCCGCGTTGGCCAACGACCGACGGAGTTGTGGCAGTGCAGTTACATTGTCATCGATCACGTGCAGTGTCACACCGCGTTTGTGACAGACGCGTCGCGTCATTTAACGCCACTCATCCGGATCACCCAAATCTGAGAAGGAGTAATTTCAAGAAAGTATGCGACGGTACCATTTCCTACATTTCCTACATTCCCGACGATATTGTACAAATCCCCCCGAGCTACATACGTTCTATCGGGTACAGGCCAAGTGCAAAGCAAAGCGACAGTAGTATGGACACAACTCAGTGGAGTGCATCCAACTCTCAGAAATACAGGAAAAGGAGGGGAGAAAGAATAAATGGTGTAAGAAGGGACAATGAATCACAGCGATCCCACCGATAGTACAACCTCCACTCTACACCCACATATGTGTTTGTCTGCCGTGATGCAAACGACGTCCCAACAGCGAGACTGTATACAACTTGAGATCAAGAGAGAATACGTGGTTCCTTCCAATGCGATGGGGGGTATAATGATGATTCCAATGCCGATGCTGGATTCCGTCGTAATAGATGTCAGGGCCATCAATCAGCGTCTTCGGGTCTTGGCCCTCGATCGTGCCTTTGGCCGTGCCTGCACGGACATGTTCGTCTTCGCTTCATCAGTGACCGTATCCATCTTATTCTTTGTCGTCGTTCTGGCTCGGGAGCCACCTTTGGCTCTGGGACGGGCGATTCGAGCCCTCTTTGCAGCGGGACCCTCGACACCGTCCTCTTCTGCTTCTTCCTCATCGGCTATCTCTTCCACCGCCTTGGCAGTCTTGGATTTCGTTGCCTCTTCCTCGCACAAGCTGACGGCTGTACTCGATCCGGACTCCCCTCCTCCGACAGACTCGGGGGTCACCGGGGACAATTCGCGGGACGGCGTTCCTGCCTGAGACAAACCGCGAGCCCGCACGGATGGGGTAAGCGTGGATGCGACAGAGTCAGGCGACGCAAAGATCGCTGCTTTCGCCTTGCGCTCTCGCTGTCGCAAGCTTTTGCGCAGCTCCGGCGTTTCCTCTACATCCGGTGGGTCGAGCTGTACAGACTCATCTGCCGCACTCCCAGAAATGGCAATTCCGGGAGAGTCGATCCGCTCGCGTTTCGCAGTCTTGGTGACGATGTGTGCGACATCGGGCGTAAGTAGCAACGCCGCCTGGACGGCTTCTGGCACTCTGGGCCTATTGCCTTGTTGAGTCTCCTCGTCTGCAGGCTCGTCATTAGCATTGGACTTGGCTTGGGCCTCTGCTGAACGAGAAGCAGCCGATTTGCGTGTCTTGGCACGCTTGCGAGGTGGAGGAGTCACTCTCTCCTCTTCATCTACAGTCTCGTCACCGCTTGCGCCATTTGTTGTTGATGGGAGAATGGCGAGTGGTTTGCGCTTCCGGAGGTTCATACGGTTCTCAGGCTCGGCGGGGGTATAGGTTGCATACCAAGGAACCGATGCGAGCGCTGGTGCATAAGCGAGCTGCATGCTCTTAAGAATCCAGAGGTTCTCTGGGACATCGATCCATCCAATCGGAGAAAGAATAGGTGTAGGAGTGGTATCTTTGAAACAGTGTGAACACGAGTGCACGCCAGGTCAAGCGGGACTGAGGCCGGGTGTGAGACAGGACTTACCCAAAACAGATTGGATCATCAATGCGGTAGCCTTTTTCTGCTCTCTGTTCCAGAAAGCCCAGTGGGCTGGGTGGAGAGGATGGTAGAACACAGAGAGAGCTACAAGCGCTAAAATTCGGTTGTCTGTGGGCAATGGCGGACACTCAGGTGGAGCGATGGTCGCAGCTTCGAGGAAACGCCGGACGGAGGGCAATTTCGCAGTGAGGACACCGTCTGCGAGAACGCCAGGCGCCACCGAAGGCGCTGGAACGATGCTAGGGTACGACCGAGGTGGAGGCGTGGGGGTCTGGGAGAGTATGTGGAGTGGATCGTGACGCGGATATATGGGTTTGGGAGGATACGCTGGTGGTTTTGCACTCGACTTGTGGGGTGCGTCTTGGCGAATTGAGGAGATGGGGAATCTGGAGGTGGAGGAGGCGGGAAAATCGTGCTCCAAGGAAACAGGGAGGTCACGAGGGCAGGGATAAGGAACACGCTGGCGGGGATGCAAGGGCGACCGGAATGGGTCTGTGCTGGGGTTGTTAGAAGTGCCTATCATGGTGGATGAGCACTGAGAGCTAGAGGTCGTGTGGCGATTTAACAAAGACATGGTAGCGGCGGTGCGGTGTGATGCGGGACTTACGAGGGGGTGTGCGGTGGATGGTAGATGTGTACCGATGATAGATTGAGATATATAGTTGAACGTTGAGGACGGAGAGGAAATGACAAGGATGGTGATTGCGGCGGAGAGAAAGAGCGTTGTAGTGTCTGAGGTGGTGCAGGCTCTCAGCGCGCCGGCTTCAAGGCGAGGCAGGGCACGCTCTATCCAATTCCCGATCCAGCACCTGCCAATTTAGGTCACCTCTCTCCCAACACGTGGTTCTCATAAAGCAAGCCCGTGGCAGGGCAGACTCCACGACAGAGAAAAGAAGAAAAAAAAGCCATCCACACCAATGTCGGGGACACCCAGTCCTTTGTCTCTTTGTTTTCGTCGTCTGCTCAGTTGCCACTGCTTTCACGGCGGAAGCGGAGGAAATACACCCGGGCTAATTTCGGCATTCCGCTTAGCTTCGACCATCTAATCTTATCGGTTATCCAACCCATCTCGATGAAATCATGCTATATATTATTGGTCCAGCGATTAAGCCACCTGACATGTACACACTGCGTACCACACAATATTACAGATACAGATCAGTTGCGTCAAGGTTTCAGCGTGGGCGCTCCACAACCTCGCGAAGAAACGGACGCGAGTCAGATCAATGAAGGTCGATGCCGCATCCTTGTTTACCCACAACGTACTCGGCTAACTCACGCCACACCCCAAAGGAAAATACCCTTGCATGCATGATGCACGTCATCTCAGCCGACGAGAGTGAGAGAGTGGGAAAACGCCAGGTCGGATCGTATATCCGAAAATATTCATCCTCGACGGGCGCCATACTCCGTCATGACTGACGATGAGTCGGGCTTTCCCCTGCGCATTCCGGGTACGGCACGGGAGGTACTTCCGCCATCCCAGCGAGCATATTCCGCACTCGTCCAGTAGTGAAATCCCGCGTAACTGGTGCGACAATTACGGCACGCACAACGAGTGAGGGGTCGATATCCGGTGGTGCTAAGTAGGCTGGAAGCATGGGTATGGGCAGTTCCGACTGGTTGGCGGAAACAAGCGGAAGCATGTCCCGTGAGATCGACCCAGCATACTTATCTAGAAACAGCATCACTTACATCAACCCGCTCGAGGTAGCCAACAACCCACACATAGCTCTTTCGCTCTAATGCCCATCGATGATCGATGTTAGGGTCCTTCCGCTCCTTCGTGTTTGGCCCAGACAGAATAGCGTCGACGTCAATGCAGAGACTTACATCGACAAGCAGTGCGTTGGATGCGTCATGCAGTAACACAAGCGCGGTTTCGGCATCATATGTGAGCATCCTATGTTTGGCGACCCGTTTGTACAGTGGGGCGTGGAACGAATATAATCAAAACCGCACCTTCCTGCAACACGCAATTTCCGTCCAATATCGTTTTCGCAGATACGATCTAACATCACGATTGTCGCATTGTCCACTTGCTGGGGCATTCTGATTGATAGGTACGATCTTACAAAACGACCGTCAAAAAACCTGTAGGATAAAACTCCTAAAATTTTCAAATTCAGATCTATTTTCGCGTTAAATGAAGAAAGCTAGAGCGAAGGGGTCACGGTGAAACGAGACTTTTGCGTCTGAGCTCCAGACCTGGTCGGTGTTCGATTACAGGAACGGTCTTACCATTCCGGGATGACTTGTTTTCCAGGAGCTTCTGATCCTAACATGCACAAACAGGATGCAACAATTTCCTTGATTCAAAGTCGTACCTACCCGCCTCTTTATAGAGCTTCAGGGTTTCGACACGGGCCCATCCAACGTGAGATGGTCCCTTTTTCTCCTCTTGAAAGTAACATTCCCTCGTATCTACAAGCCAGGCACTCTTGTCGCCACTGCGTATGGTGATGTTTGTCGATTCAGCCCATCAACAATGTGGCGATGTGGCGCACGGCCAGTCCCGACCTATCCCCACCGATCAATGTTGACAATAAAGAATGCTCCTTTCACAGCACCCCTGATGACGCTATAACACCCTGGACATGCTTACCCTTGCTTTGACGTCCCACCACTGTTGCCTGACCGTTGCGGGTATGTTGTCTCTCCGTTGTCTCTGACAGGAACGCGGGAGGACCGCGAATGTCAAGTTTGACACCTTCAGGTCCTATTTCCACGCCGATCACGATCGCGCCCGCAGAATGGATCGAACGGTGCTGTGTCAATTTGTCCATCCGCAGATCGGAGACATTTCCGGTTGCACTCATTGGATCCAGGGTCTTGGCTGGCACCCTCAATACTAAATTCATTTTGGAGCGCACTGAACGCCTAGACCACCCACATTTTCTTGTATCAACTCGTCAACACGAATATTCGCTCACCTTCGGAAACCACCCTGTCCGACAAATTGAAGGTGATTGATATATGGGCTCATGTCGCCTAGCATTCCAATCCCCGGTCCACATACATCCCAAACAAGCATTTTTCGTTACGTTATCGTGCATATCAACAATTCGGGGTCCTTGCCCAAGATTCGCGAGAAATTGGAATGTCAGAACTTCATGCGGAATTATCGAAGCTTTACTGCATTACATACACGAGTTGGTCCAGAAGGCCTCTGGTCGACGTGCTTCGGATCCTAACCAGCATTGGCAAGAAACATCTTTTAGTCAGATGCGGGCTGCTTGAGTACGTGACAATCTTTGGGTCAGAAGAACACCGTGCATTTAGTGTCTGAGCAGATTATGAAGGGTGAAACCTGCGAATTCGCTGCGCACAAGAGTGCAGTATCTAATAACTCGTAAGGGTCGACTCTGTGGAGGGGTATCCACTGTTTCCGAATTGCGCGGTTACAAAGGTATCTCCGAGGCATGTCCTGGTCCTTTCACTTGTCGTTTCGATGACTAACGGACACTTGATTGCTACCACGTATCAACATGCCGGGGCCGATGTGACACTGGATTTCCATCTCATCGGCACTGAACACATCGTTGCGTTCGCGATTCTAATGACCCGCGCTGCACTGGATGGTGCAGCACACTAATTATTGTGTCAGTTTGGTGATTCGGCTTTCAAGCTTCAAGCTCGGCATTTAACTAGACTCTCCATCTGTTCTGGCTGTTAACGCACGTGTGCTGAGTCACGTCACAAGAGAACCCGCAGGCAACCTTTCTCGTGGATGATAAGTCACTATTTGCCCAGCACTCGCAGGCCTGAAGCCACACGCCACAGCGGATCTCACGAGTTTTCGGGCGGTAAATCCATGGAAGTGAAGCGGTACTGATAGCTCGGCGATACGACTACTGAACAGGAAAGCTTTGTGTGACCTTCATACATCCCTTCAGTTAGGGTACTTCCCTGGCCCACGGGACACACGTTTGTTTGGTTGCCGTTCCCCGTGGCCTTCGCACATTTTGCTAGTGTTTTGGCGGTAAACGCGGAACTGCGGTCCCCATTGGACCTTGGCGCTCTCGACATAAGATGGTCAAGGCCTTGGAACCGCCGTTATCTCTGGGGTTTCATGCGAAACTGGGCAAGGTTAAGCTTTCTGTTTCGCAGGGGAGCATTCCATGCCTGTCACGTCACAGTACATATAAGTAAACTTTACATTATGGTTTGCTTTGCTCGTGATCGGATGACTGTATTGCCGGTTCCTGGATCGTCCTACGCCGTACGGCCGCGGAAGGTAGCGAAGGCGAGGCGGAAATAGCGCAGCGATTGCTCGTGGGTTCAACCAAGTCCGCCCTGCTTCTGGATCGTTCAGTTCAGTGCTGATCATGGAAGAGCGGGGTGGTCTTGGATACGGTTGGCTCTAGAGTACGGGCGTCATGACGGAGAGGTGGTGCATGGTGACGGCCGAGCTAACTGGAAAGGACAATATTTGGCCGGAAAGAACTCCGGAACCCAGCGGGCGTTTTCAATTTCGCTTAGATCGGAATCGTAGTGGCGATGATAATTTGCCCATCAGGTATGTGACTGCCCTTTTCGTTAGTGGCTGGGAGTGGCCATCGCTTGGCCCAGAGCGCCTGGCATCTGGGCACGAGACGATCAGAGATACGCAGCGCGAGGGGTCGGCATTTGGGGTCGTTGGGTACATACACAGTGGAGCATTCATATGGCGCTGGAACGAGTTGATATAAGAGGATAAGGGATAGCATCTCGAATGGATATAACCAAACGTATCACGGCTATTCTGGGACATCGGTAACGTTCCTGAACTGAGAGGCCGGTGCGTGGACCGTGTGTCACGTTTGAGCATGTGAGAATGTTCCAACTCGACGGAGAAGAAACGAGTGGTCACGTCTGTCACCCGTCGAGCGGGCACTGTCGGGAGGGTGCGGGCAGTATAGGCAGGTTGGCTCTCGAGGAGGAAGAACTAGTGATATGGTGGTAGGATGTGGCGTGGCGCGTGGACAAGTCTCCGCGTGATGGAAGGACGAATTGGAAGGTTACAGATCCGAAACGTGGTAATACGTACGCATATTTGGCAAGCACCGCAAGGGAGAAAGGAAGGGGGGATGGATTGGATGGAAATTCGAGGAAATGGATTAGCAATCACGCGGACCAAGAGGCGTGCTGGGTCTGGCTGTCTCAGGATGCCGGCCGCGCCGAAGCTGGGTTACAACGTTGTTGGCGAGCTGTGCGGGCATCATATAAACGTTGCCAATGGCTGAGGTCCCGTCGTGTGCCATCCCCAGCATCCCCATTCATGTCGGCGGAGGAGTTTTGAGAGTGACAAGCGAGGGGGGTTCTTCGGGTTTCAGACGGTGGGATGATGGAAGCGAGCTGCATTACTCGCCATACACTAGCTATGCATGGAAAATGGCCGTAATATCTACCTTGGTATTAGTACAGCTTTAGCACGTTCGTGTCGGCGAGAAATGGGGGTCGTCTTTGTATATTTTTTTTCGAGGGGAAACTGTAAATGAAGGCTGTTCCCGTAAGCGCTGTGACCGGCAAGGCACTCCCTGTTTAGCCAAATTCTGCACCCGCCTAGTGGGTCCTCACAACTCATCCAGCCATTGTTGCGCTGGCCACCGCTCTCTCTCTTCCCACTACTATCATCATGTCCTTCCTACCGCCCTCCTCCTCCGCATCGTCCTCCCAACACTCGAAGCTAAAGAAACGGTTAGTTCCATATCCTCCCCACGTTCTCACCCTCCTCATCCTATCGCCAACAGCAAATGGACTCGCGAGCAACTCCTCAGGAGTCTAGAGGTCACTACATCCCCTCAATCAATACCAGTTCCTGACATGCCTCGTCCCTTTCCAGATCTTGGGCCCTCTCTTAGCCCCGCTGCCACCGGACTTGCCACCATCTCCCCCTTCGTCCCGGTCAAACTCCCCTGGGCCACCTCCACTCAAGCGCAAGCATGATCCCGCACAAGACTTCGAGTCCACCAAACGTCAGCGCGTCAGCCATCACATAGATGCTCTACCCCAGCATCCCCACCACTATCACCCCACCCAGCCACCCCCACCCCCCCTCCACAGGTCTTCTAACCAAACCCCCAACTTCAATCTGCGTTCAGAACCTTCAGAAGACGGCGAAGTAAGAGAGGATTTGGGTTCAATCACATCTCGTACAACAGCGCTTTCCATATTACCATCCTTTGTCCCCGTCCGTCGACCACGGCGAGGCAAGATTGCTTCCCTCGATTTTGATACCATACACCAAAAATACCACCATGCCGGCCGCCTGCTCAAGTTCTCCGGTGATGCTAGGTTCTGGTCAACATACCCTTCTTCGCACAAGGAATATCGCCCACTCTTACATCCTCCTCCACCAAACTCGCAATACCATAAATATGGGGCACTCATCGCACGGCTAGAGCTCGTCGATGCCCTCGTCTGTTTCGCTTACTCATTATGGATCAAGGATTATAGCAAGAAAGCCTGCTTCCGTGAAACTTGGGTGACCATCGAAGCTTTTTTGGGCTGGTGTAAAAATAAATGGACCACCGAAGATACCTTTGGGGAACGCGAAAAAGCCCTGCTGGGCTTGATGTAAGCAGTTTAATTACCTCTTGTGGCTCGCTCACGCATGAGTATTTCCTCCCTACACAGCTGGATGATCGAGGGTTTCATCCGTGCACGCAAGTTCTATTATGCAGCGAAACAGGTAGTGGACCCTGAACTAGATCGTACATGGGCGAAGATGAAGTCTGAGATGACTGTACTAAGCCGGGAGGCGGAAAAGGCGGAGATGAATGGTACTGCAGGGACCGCTAGCCAGCTCTCTCTGGGCTCCCAAGCAACCCCTCAGATGCTTCCTTCTCCCGCGAGCATTGCTCCCGCCAACAGCGCCAACTCGACACCCATTACAAACAGCGCAGGGGGTACGCCAAACACAAACAGTTCGAGCGCCACATTGGTTCCTTCCCAGTCATCCAACCCCCCACGTTCTGCCCAGTCTGCTCAAGCTGCATTACCACCGCACCTGGTCGCTCACGTGCCCAACACCTCTGAGGGGCGTACGCCATCTCCCAACATGATTGCGGCCGCTGCAAAGGCGACTGCCTCATTCGGTCCAACCTTTACGTTCACCCTCAAAGAGCAATCGAATGGTATCGTTTCGGCAGGCTATTGCATGGAGCACGCTCAAAAGTACCTGACTCTCCCGATCTTGGCCCGCCACTATCCCACGACGTTTGCCCGTCTGGTGGGAACGAGCCTCTCAGCCCATGAGGAGCACGAGCCAGACATCGAGGATGAAGAAGGCGAGCTTTTCTGGCCCGGACAGTGCGTCACCGGCGAGGGCCTTGGCTGGGTTTGCCTGATGGGCAAGGCCATGGTCAAAGAAATTGGCCGTGACTTTGGGTACATCGGTCTTGCGGGTGTTGTTCCCAAACCAGAACCACCCTCAGGAGCATCCCCGGCAGATTCGCTGCGACAATCCGTTCATCGGTGACGTGATATCATGATCATTCTTGATTTCTTGTCGGCATCAACAACTCGGGATTCGGAGACACGATCGGATTTGCACAATCGCGCAATCTTTTGGACGAAATTTTCAACTGGATTTTTGGGGACTGAGGGGATAGATTCTTGGCATACGGCTGACTGGCAGGCTTTTGCAGTCACCCGCTATTAGCCTACACCACTAGGCCGGACCGTCTCTTCCACTGCGAACGTGGAATGAGCTCGATCAGGACAACCACTCTAACGCATCAGGCGATCTTCATTGGATCTCCAGCGACAACGACGACACCTCACAGCCTCAGATAGCTGCGCGACCCCCGGAATCTCCCACCCTGCCGTTTTGTATTATTACTCATAAATGCCTTGGACCAAACCTATTCCACACGGTCGTCCAAGGACGCTCCCTGACTCGAGTTTTCGTATTCCATTACAGTGGTTTCCTCCTTGACTTGATTCAGTACACAGCGAGTTTTTAACCCGTTTGCTCTTCCTGAATCGAACCCCATTCTGGTTCATTTTCCGGCCGAAGGGCGTCTTCTTATTTATCCCGGATCTATTCGTATCCAGGCCCACGCACGGGACGCTGTACGAGGCCCCGAGGCCGAGTCAAGCCAGACCCCATTTGAGCTTGCCTTGATCCTACGTCGTGTTTCTTGATCACAGACTACTAGGAGCGCCAAAAGAACAGGATGGAGGGGGAACCACTATCGTACATATGTGTACTTGATACTATATTTATCACGCTCTAGGGCGTATCTACTACATAGAGTTTTTGTTACTCGGTTTCATTTTCGATCGTGTGTGGCTCAGTGGCACGATGGGTGATCGATTGGTGGAGATCCATATCGTTGCCAGCCATATCGTACTTGCTGGCAACGACCGCATCGGAGATGACATTGACAGTCCATTTGACAGGACCATGGTTTGCAGTATGTATACATGTGTAGGCTGTGTTGGAGGCGTCAGGCCTTCAGGGTAGATGACACTACATCCTCGTCCGAATTCGATATTCAATTCGATGCCTTGGAGACACACTCTGCTACAACTCGTACGATTTTTTTTCAACGCGCCACGCGCAGCGAAAAGGGTCGCCTTGAATGGGATACCCTGAGATCGTCGATGCCTTTTTTCTTCTCGCCACTCGGCTCCTTTTTGGCTGCCTCCCAGGCACCCCCTCCTTTGTGCGCCACTGCCCGTCGTCCCTCGTCACTCGGTACGTAAGTATGGGAGTACTGTAACTAGTCAGGGCTCCAACGGGCTTGGCCTAACCCCTTCGACAATCTGAGGCACGAACAGAGGGAAAAGTTTCTTGGTGCTCGGGGGGTCGAAGAGACCCCTTGAATGACTGACGTCTTCAGGTGCTCTCGGGTAACGGGTACGTCGTCGGCAATACTTTTGACGTGTCCACCGAACGGGATAGATTATTCGATTGATCAGATGACGGTTTGCGGGCATCAAAAGGCGAAAATATGAGGGCATCGGGTTTGAAGGAGAATGAGAGAAGGCAAGGCGGATATGAAGGAACGAACGTGCAAGGGGGAGGGGGAACCGAGTACGGTACGGTTTACCACACGATCATGACATAAATGTCAATCAGATATTATTTTATATCGAGTGCTGTACTCCATCGTGGATGGGGTGTTTCACAGACGAGGTATACCCGGTCTATGCAAACAAGAAGTCGAAGTTGGGGGTGGGGCCAAGGTGACGTGAAGGATCCGACATGTACACTTTTCTTAGTACGAACGGGAAGGTTCAAGGGGACCCGAGGACCGAGGACGGGCGTTCGCCATGTGATACCGTATGAACGTGTGAATTGTGTGACAGTAATCCTAGCCACTACCGGTGTTCGAAGAGCGGCGCGCCGGTGGCAAACCATGACTATGGCATGGCGTGTGGCAGGTATTACCCGCCAATGGCTCCTCAGACACTGGCTGGACACTGCCAAATGAACTTGGACGCACGAGCGCCAGTATCGTTGTCTTGGGTGAGCGGTTGGATCGGAAGGGTCGAGGGTGCATGCGGCCTTGCGCGGGAATGGCCCGCGCCCCGTTTCGCTTTATGCCTTATTCTGAATCAAATGAATCAATGGAAGGCTCGGAAAATGCCAGGACTAGGATCTCGCAATCTATGCCGCGTTTATCCATCGGGATGCCCGCCCAAGATGTTCGCCGGTGAATGTTTGACGCTGAAGAAGCAGCTCCCGGGTAGTGTGTTCGGCCGGACACAATCGAAGGTAGTTTGGCACTCGGCGATAGAGTTCACATTGCGGGATTCCTCTTTCGAATCGGTCGTGTTAGTGCACGAGCAATCACGGATACGGTTGTAACAGACTGAATCTGACCTTTGATAGCATACGCGTTTGACGAACCTTGATGGCGTTGATGAGCTCATCAGCGAGGCACTCGGTGATAGACTTTACGTTGCGGAACGCCGGCTCGCGGGTCTGTGAGAACAAGGTCTGAATCCAAACGCATCGCGCTGCTCGGCAAGAGAGGGAAATCGCCTGGTTCATTCTCCGCAAAGGTGACTCATCGACGGTCTGACGACGAACGTCGAACAGTACCCTGCGAATCCGAGTCTTCTCGAGGACCGTTGTTGGTGATCGCATCCAAGGCACTTAGGCACCCCGCAGAACATCAAAAACCAACCCGAGACGTCCCAATCTGAAGCGTACGAACCTGGATAGGGTTCTGGTCGGTGAAGGCGATACCATACAGGATAAGCATGCATACTTGTTCAACAAGACGCTCGACGATCATCGAGTATTTGCGCCTCCTTGAATCGCTTCTTACATAACGACCAGGAGTGTGGGCCCAGGATAGGCTGGATATTTCTCGATGCGCCACGCGTAACGTAAAGGCTCGAGATCGGTAGTAGTATGTTACTAGAGGCAGATAATCATGCCCATCACCGACCATCCATGCTTTTTACTTGTCTGACTGTCCTCGACGAAACAATAGTACGTCCTACGCACATGTACACCAAAAAATACACTCCTTGCCAAATCCTCAGGCATCCTCAAAACGTACATATCACGAAGCGCTTGATCCACCCTCCGGATTAACCTCACCCTCCGAAGGTAGCCGCTAAGAGAATCCAAAGCCCGAGTTTGTTGCTCTCATTCTTGGATGCAAGCACCGCAGGCATCTTTGCCTAAATATGGATATTGATCCATGAGTCTCGGCTTCTACGAGGTATCACTAGCTACGTACCGATTGAGGTAGAGAAACGTTGCTTGGTGTTTTGATTGCTACCGCAAGGTTGGAATTAGGTTTGGGAGAGATGCTATAAACGTTGACATACATTAATGCAGGTCAACATCGAGGGCAAAGGATAGGACTCACACATAGCGTCCTTTGATGTCGCCAGAGGCTTCGCTGATCGTGAACAGTGTATTTCCCTCTGTTTGTGTGCCATACGTCACCGGATCATCGATGACGGCACCTTGCGATTTGGTAAGCGCAAAACTGGTCGAAGCCAACTTGTTTGAGAGCGTATAGTTGCCCTGGTTATCCTTTGAGATCGACCATTGGTACTACAGTTTGCTGTCGATAAGCATAGTTTAGGTTATACAAGACATTCCGGACCACTCACCGCTTGCTGGATCGTGGCTGTGGTCTCCACCGTTTCCGGAGAGGAGGAGGAGACACGCTTGTCAGTAATAGAGGCCGTTAGGTAGTAGCCAGTTTCGAAATTGATAATGGCGAACGCTTGACTGGGGTTGCCAACAGGGACGCCTGTGAGACGACTACGAATAACATAAAATGGATAAATAAAAATATGCTTTGCCTCCGAGGGGCAGTACGTACGGGAAGAAGATATTTCGCTGTTCAGAGAGAATGGACATCTGCTCCCGTTTTTCGACGTTGTTCCCACCGCTGGTAAGCGATGTAGGCCATGATTTGGCGACAGGCTGCAGGGTCTTGCCATTCACGGAGTATATCTGTAGTCCGGTGATACCCGTCCCCGTTCTACCGTGGCCATAGCCGCAGTGTACCAGCGTCGACGTGTTTTGCATGAAAAAGTCGTTCGCCTGCTTGAACTGCGCGAGGGTAGGTGGTTTGAAGTCCCCAAGCTTGAGATGCAAGTACTGGATTGGCGGTCGTGCGTCGGCCAATCTCTTCTTCTCCTCTGCATTGTATGGATATTCATTGAAACTGATGATGCTGTTGATGCCTTGGCTAACGAGGAAGTTGACAGCTACCTGAGTGAGATTTTGATCACTGTCATGGCCATTGTAGTTGGGGGCGGAAGCACGGTAGAGCTTGTGTCCACTGGGCACAGAGTTGGTGACCTGGGTGAATCGGTGCCATCCAGCTGCGTCTGCCATATTGTACGAGATCGATGTGGGGTTGATGAGGGGATGGGGTGCACAATCCTGCAGAAAGAAAGGGCTTATATATACTCAGCTTTTACGCCTGAGGAACATAATATAGGGGTTGGAAATGTTCTAGTTATGTACCTTATTGGCATTGAAAACGGTGCTCCTCCGTATCCTCCAGCCTGTCAATGAGGGGCTGTACGCAATCGGTCGGAATACTGCATGTATAGCCGGGTGACATGAAAAATGTAGCATATGGTCTTTCCCAGAACGAATGGAAGGGACCCGGACGAGCATTCGCCGTGTCATTACGGTGTGAACTGTGTGACCGTAATCAGACTTTGGACTTATCGGTGATCGTCAAGTGTACATGGGCGCACCAGGGCCACTATCTCTATCTATGTATTGAACAAGTATTACTGTAAGTCGGAATAGTCGAAGGTGAATGCGTTTCTGGAGAAAGGACCGCTCTCTCGTTTAGCTTCATGCCTTTTTCCGAATCAATGAATCAAGGAAAATGCCAGGATCGGGATCTCGCAATCTGAGTCGCGTTCGTCGGGATATCCACCCAGATGTTCGCCGGTGGATGCTACCGTTGAAGGGGACCCGGTACAGTGGTCTGCCGGACGCTGCCCAGATTAGAATATGTTGCAATATTTGCATGCATAAGTGTCATCGAGGATACATGGATAAAAGCATGGGTTGCATTCATGAGGGCTAAAGCGCTTGGAGCAGATGCAAATATGAAAGAAAACGGAGATATCGAGTGTGAATGGAAAAAAAGCCCAAATATTGCAGCCATACTTGTACCGCGAACCCAGGTCCTCCGCATATATGCACTGCAGAGGGCATCGAATTTTTTTCACCGGTTGGACTTGGCGACACGTTCGAGCTCGTCCTTTTTCTGTTGTAGGAGAGTCGCATGAGCGCACGAGCAATTGCACATAACGAAGCGTATCTAACCTTGATGGCATACGAGTTCGACGAACCCTTGGCGGCGTTGATGAGCTCATCAGCGAGACACTCGGCGATAGATTTTACGTTGCGGAATGCAGACTCGCGGGTCTATCAAATCGGCGTGAGAACAAGGCCCACATCACAACAGATTGCACTGCTTACACCGATGGTAAGAAGAGAAATCGCCTGGTTCACTCTCCGCAGAGGGGACACATCGACGGCCTGACGACGGACCGTACCCTGCGAACCAATACGCGTCGAGTCTTCTCGAGGACCGGTGTTGACAATCGCATCCACGAGCACCTAGGCAACACCACAGAACATCAAAAAACCGAACCCAAGACGTCCCAATTCGAAGTGTACGAACCTGGATAGGGTTCTGGTCGGTGAGGAGGTGAATGATCTCGAACGCGTGCGCGACGATGCGGACGGCGAGGAGCTTCTTGCCATTGTTACGACCTTTCATCATCAGACTGGTAGCCAAGTCAAACGCCTCAGATATTCTCTCTCTGTTCCGGTGGTATTATACGATATAGACATACCTGTCAACAAGACGCTCGACGATAGGCATTTGGGCCTTCTTGAATTGCTTCTTTGCATAACGACCAGCAGTGTGGGGGAGGTAGACCGCATGGCGGACCTGAATGTAATCGGTCAACGAGATGTCTTTGACCTCAACACTGTAGCTGTGATCAATGACAAGTTCCTCTTCGAGCATATGGATGCCTACTCCTGGGTGTCCCATTTGCCGAAGAGTTTGATTTCCTGGCCAATTTTCGAGATGTCCCTGGGAAGAGTTTGAACTGCGGCCATTTTGAGATGTTCTTGAGGGTCTTGAAGTGCAAGCGTGGATTCCGCCTCGGCGACGAGCTCGCTGTTTGTCTCTATTGTCGCCCGAGACTACACCAGTTAAGGTTTGACGCCTCCCGGTCTTTACCGAAACTGTATAGTTTTCTAATTTAGGATATCCCCTGTCTGCCATTAGTGCCTGCAAGCTTACAAGATGGCGAGCAAAGTCGACGAATGCATAGTATTGTTGAGGGTACTGTGATAAGAGAACATAGACTGGATTATACTTTGAAGTTTGTGTGATACGAGAGCCACTATATGATACTGTATGTACCGTAAAAGTAAGTATACGCATATAAATTGTTCTCCGCGGGCGACTTCATTTTTGCTTGTCGCGGATCCCAAACAGCTGCACCAGATCTAGAGCAAACTTCATCAAAACAGCCCAAAAAAACGAGAACGCTATCACTCACCTTGGAGCCTTGCTTCCCTTTTTTCCCTTTGAGTCTCTGTTCGTTTAATGCCGGAGAAAGCCTGTGAAGATGTGTCGGTGTTAACCCTGTCCGGATATGGGGGGACGACTACATACATGCTGGATCAAGCGTTTCTTCTTCTCTTGTATCTCAATCACCTAGAACGAACGGTCGACATTGGAAAAGCCAGTCTGTGACAATCGAGTAGATGACTTGCCTTGGATTCAACAGTGTTTTCGGCAATCATTTGGTATACATGAACGGGTTTCTTCTGTCCAATACTAGAGCAACGTCAGCGTCTGTCAACGAAACGAGAAACGACACTCTGCTTACCGATTGCATCTATCAATGGCCTGACTTTCGATACCCTCCTATAGGATTATCAGCAGAGAAGACGTCACAAGTTAACTGGTCACATTACCTGCCACCATCTGAGCATGGGACGGAAGCCAACAACGATCAATATATGAAACGAGTGGTCATACGATTACTTACGGATCCATCCTGGTGAAATGCATGAGTATGAGTACACAGAAAAATGAAGCAAGACTCACAAAAAGACGTGGTTTGCAACTGTGAGATTGAGACCCAAGGCACCCGCCTTGAGCGAGATCAACATAACCTTGGGGTTCTCGCCGTAGAAGGCAGAGCCATCGAAAACCTGCCTCAGGGCTGGAATCGCTTTCTCCTTGCCCTTTCCTTTTTTCTTCCCTGTCTTCGCCTTGCCCTTCTTTACGCGGGCCGAGATGTCTTCTTCAAAGTCGTCGTCGCTGTCATTTCCGGCGACGAAGTCCGAGTCGTTGCCATCGATGACATTCTCGTCATCCTCGACTATCGTGACCTGTGTTTGTGTTTGGCGCCGACGAGTAGGTGGAAGGGGTTCTCCGGGAGCAGGAGATTCTTCGGGGTCAAGGGGAATGGAGAACCGCTCCAACACCTCCTGTCTTTTTTTTGCAGATAACTGTCCGTCAAATCGCACATATGGGATACTGCAGACATATTCAGCACAATATCCGAGAGTATTCAACTGGGGGACTTGCCCATGTTCCTCTAATGCCTCGCCAATCTATCCAACCTGTCAGCGCAATCATACGAGCATGGTCGTAATACACGATTACCTTGTCCAAGAAAGAAGTAAACTGAGAGAAAACTAAGCTTTTTGAGTCGTTGGGAATCAGTTTCAGAAGGTGAACGAGTTGATCAATCTTGGCAGACGATCCGGTGCATAGGTCGTCTTGGTCAATGTCTTGTTTCACAGGGACTTGTGTAAGGTCCGTAGGAGGCGGCGGCGCCACCAAAGCTTGCAGGGTAAGAGGACGGCGATCCTGCGAGCGAATCAGCGACGCGATCGATGAAGTGGACAAAAACAACATGCCATAGGGCACTTTGGATCCTTTGCGATCACCTCCGATATACTATCTATATCGTGAGCTGAAATAGAGTGCCAACACACAAACTGGGGCGTACCAGGTCAAGCAGAAGACATGGGCACACGACGTAATCCTAGGTTCAGTCATCACATCGAAACAAACAGGACATTCTTCACTGTTCTCGATTGCTTGAAGAATGGCTGTCTCCAACTTGGCTTTTACCTCGGGTGTGATTTCTACGGCGTCACCATGGGTAGAATTGATGTCCTCGCTCGCCCCAAGTTGATCCAAGTAGTCAGTTGGGATTAATCCTGGATGGAGAGCAATTTGACGCAGACGGGTAAGCATGCTCAGGACGTTGGTAGTTACCTGGACATATATCAACTCAGAAAATGTTCAGATTCAAGGTGACACCCACAACAGAGTTCATTCCTCCGGCTTGACTCATTAGGCTTTCAACTCGCTGGCGGGAAATAAGTTCCACAGTATCATAGAGTGTCTGGGGAACGCAATCGGGATGGGCACAACACAATTAGAGCTACACTCACTCGTGCCTCGTCATTGAGTGTCACAGGGACTAAAGTGATGTCGACCTATTATTGTGAATGAGTAGATGAAGGGAACGGTAGACAGAGGGATCCCACTGGTGGAAGAGGCACAAGGGAGTTTCCCTCACTATCTTGCATCTTCGGTGCAGCGTCAGGATTGAAAGTATTGCAGCGCGTCAGTCAAGAACCTACCTCCTTCGTTCTCCGAATGCAAACATGACTCATCAAGGCCTAGCAGAGGGTCAGAGCAATTACTTGACTAGCGGAGCAAACCTACACGAAGCAATTCTGCACCAGTAGGATCTCCCTGTTTCAGGGGACGCAGGACCAGACGTTTGAAGAAATCCTCATTATCCAATGGGTGGCAAATTCGAAGGAAGGTGAGGATAGAACCAAGGTCCTGTTGAAATTAGTGACAGAGATAAATTCAGGTCAAAGAATGTGGCTAACCCCGGGAGAGTTGATCTATGGAGGGAGAGTTAGATGCGGGACGGACAATTAGTCCATCACTCACGATAGGGGTTCCAGAAAGTGTCCATCGCCTTTCAGCAGTAAGCATGCACACCGCCTTAGCCATCTTCGTCCTGGGATTCCTGATGTTATGACCTTCGTCTAAGATAATCCTCTGAGAACCATACCTCACTTTAGCGTGCCAGAAATGCTCAGCGAATCATCACACGCGTACCTTCCATTTCACGTCGAATAAGCCCTTCCCGCTCTTTTTCTTCTTCTTCGCAGGCCCTTCCTCCCCGATGCCATGCTGTGTGATGATGCTGAAATCGGCGTCACCTGAAACAACTTGGTAAGTGGTGATCACTACATCATGTTTCATCAGTTGTTGAGGTGTCATGTTGCGTGTAGCACCGTAGTAAACACAGGCGGACAAGGCGCCTCTGACGCAGTGCTCTTCAATCTGTTTCTCCCAATTTGAGATTACAGAGAGTGGGACAACTGTCATCAACAACGCGAATGAGACGGACGACGTTACGCATCATCATAGAGTTGCGCACCGATAAGGGTACTGTTGCAGTATTCCTTAGGGATATCCTTCTTTGTCGCAAGGACGAGGGAAATCATCGTGAGCGTTTTACCCTACAAATAACGTTATTTTCCGCTTTCCCTCTTCGTTGCGCTACATACCAAACCCATGCTATCAGCTACCATGGCACCCCGGCCAAGTACTGGAGGTGTGCTGATGTCTTGCGGACTCTTGGTGGCGACTAGGACAACGAAGATAGTCAAGCACTTTACTAGATGTTAGCTAAATTGGACCGACGGTTGAAATAATATGGCTGGCGACAATTAGTGTGTAGGTTTGATATCTGCTCGTAAATTATGACAACATACCTTATTACCCGCCTTCCTGTACTGCCAGAATTGGACTGGGCTGTCCGACTCCTTAATGGGCAACTTGGGGTACTCGTGGCCGATACACCACTGAAGGGCTTGACTCTAAGATTTACATGCATGTTAGCGCGCAATTGCAACAGCGGAATGAATGTTTTACCTGATGTTTTAACAAGTCCACAACCAATTCTCCGCTAGCGATGCCTGGCGGATTAGGATGTACAGGGAGATTCAAGATGTCAACCGTTGAGCAAAGTGTATCAAGCAACGAGGAACGCCGGTCTTCATCATCTACTCTCTCGAGGCCGTTCAGCATCTGTTTTAGCTCCGCAGCCCTTACGAATGCCTCGTTCTGCTTTCTGATTGCTTCTTGCTGTGCTTCAGTCTGGGCGTTTGTCATCCCACGACTCTGGCTAGGGCCAGGCATCCCCATATGTGCCGCAAGCGCGGCAGCATACATGGAAGGTGACGCTCCTCCAGCAGCAGAAAGGGCTGCTGCTGCTGCTGCAGATGACGCCCCTGGAACACCACCCTTTGCCCGTTGTGGGAAACCCTTTTGTTGAGGTGTAGCCCAGATAAGCATCGGCTCTAGCATGTCTCGTTTGTCAGAGGGTCCATAGATGTTCAACGACCTAACATTTATGCGGGTGAGCATGGAACTGATAAAACTGGATGACGCTTACATTGACAATGAATAGCTGAAGCCGTTCACTAAAAAAACGGTCAATTCACGACCCCGAGATGTGGAGGAAGAGCTTACGGTTTCCCTCGTACATGACACCTTCTACCGTGACCAGCCTCTGATCGAGAAGTGGGGCGAGCTTGGACGCGACGTTTTTGGGGATGTGTCCCACTTGTGCCCCGCCGATGTTCTTGACTTGGATTGCATTCCTTTCAAATTCATTGTGAGCAGAATGACGGGAAAAAATCACATCCTAGATCTTACTTGTCATATCGATTGTTTGGCTCCCTGACCAGCCTGACTTGTTCTCCGGGCCCAACAAGACCTGCATATCGGGTAAGCACAGGATAACTCGACTCAATGCGCCAAAACACGTACCCTTGTAGTACTGTACACCCACTATACTGCTCTTCATGACACAATAAAGCTCATCGACTGGTTCTGGTTCCACGAGCATAACTTCGTCATCCTCGTCACCAAGTGAACCATGTGTGCCTTGTGCGGCGTTTGCATTCAGAATACTCAACTGACTGAGCGACTGAGAAACCTCACCGACATCATATTGGTATTTTCTCTTCTGTTCGGCCAGTCCATCGGTGGATGACCCGGGCGTAGACGCACCAGACACCGTCACATGAGGTGTAGGTGCGGGAGGGGCAACTACTTTCGCAGATGCAGGAATGTCTGCAGGATCTATGCGTTGAGCCACAATGGCGCACCTGACCTTTTGCTGATCCTCGTATCTGTGCAAATACTCGTCTCCCCCTACACCTTAACAATAAAATAACTACGGACCTAATGCTACTGAACCCAGCGACATTATTCAAGTTGGTGACGGCAAGCGTGCGCAAGATGTCAGGTGTGACGCAACCCCTGTGTAGATGACGCCGAACCATCAGCTTCTTTCACAGGGCGTTGCCGAGCTGACGAGAAGTCTCACCAATGACGCCAGGAGACGGTTTCACCATATTCACTTTTTACTATTTGACCATACCTCAGACTGCCCACGGGAATCAAAGTGCCCGTGCATGGTGCGGGCCCTTTGCACACCCCGCGCGTGCTTCTGCTGTACTGCACAGGGTCCTATAAGTGCGACGCAGAGCGCTATGGACAGCACTTACATCTATTGCATGTGCTGACATTTGTAGTCAACGCAGGTAGTAACGACTGGACTTAGGACGCGAAACTACAACGACGTTGAGGTCTAGGTTTTTAGTGCCGCCGTCGTCGGGCAAAGCGCAAGCGAAGTGGCCACCGTGGGCGTGTGTTTGTCCTTATTTGGTTAAACGCGTCGCGCCAATGTATCACGTGGTGCGTGCTTCATTCTCGTTATCGCTGACCGACAACGTTTTAGCCAAAAAAAAACATGGTCGAGTTCGCGCATGCATATGATCCGGACCAGGATGCAGCGGAGAAACGCGATATCCGCAAGAAATACCGGCTTCTCGAGAAGAAGACAGGAGGTGCGTCGGTCTCTGCCCCGAACGCTCGATGACGCCAACACGATCTAGAACACATGAGACCGCAGGACCACGACGCGGAAGCTCTTGCTGGTCAGGTCGCAGAGGCGGACGAGCTGTTCTCCAAAGGTGCGCGCACATTCATGCAGTCACACAATCATAGCGTCTTATGCGCCGACTCGTAACAGTCAAAAATCCGACCGAAGCGACTCTTGACTCGACGGTACTTCGAAATGTCTCCAGTATCGGTGCACAAAAGGCGCGCGCCATGAGACTCGGCTCCGCCGCATTCGACATGGATGACTTTGTGTCGAAACTCATTAGCTATATGGGTGGCAGGCAGTGCTTCGAAGACGAAGATGGGGACGAGATGGAAGTGGTGGAGGACGGCGCACTTGACTGGGACAAGATTGGTCGAAAAGCTCTGGCGAAAAGCAGAAGAGTCCCTGTCACCGGCTTCATGTATCCACCTTCCTCCGTTTCCGCTCGTCTGTGTTGCTGATTGATTTCCAGGCTGGGCCCTCTCTCGATAGAACAGAAAAAACGAGGCCCCATAAAGCGCCAGAAGCAGGAGAAGGTCCAGGAAGAAGAACGACGGCCCCAAGAAATAAAGGAGGAGGACATCAAGAGGTCTGATAACGAGACAACCAAAAACGTCCTTAAAGTGTGCTAGATCTCAGGTGTATTCGGCTACGCCACTAACAACAACTTTAGATTAAAGATATTCTCGAAACTACTGGTCCTATCAACATTTTCAAATTCATCGTAAATCCAAACGACTTTGCGCAATCTGTGGAAAATCTCTTCTATCTGTCGTTTGTCATCCGTGACGGAGAATGCGCATTCGAGATCAACGAGGACGGTGAACCTATAGTCAGTATGTGAAGAACATTTATTTCGCTTGGCCGTGGTTCGACATTATTACTAGTGCGTTGCGAACAGCCGACTATGGATGAAAGGGCTGCAGGCGTCCATGCTCGGCAGATTGTTATGGAATTCGACATGGCTACATGGCAGGTAGGGTCCTTGAACTGCCTCAGTAACACCAGATTGAATGTGATATTACTCAGCGCGCCATAGAAACCTGGAACATCACCGAATCACAGATTCCCCAGCGCCCTCCCGCGAAGACCAGGATCGGTGACAAATGGTATGGTTAAGGGTGGTATTCATAGAGCATATAATCGTCTGCTAGACCAGGCATAGTCGCCGCCAACCTACAATATTGTACTGTGGAGTAATCTTTTGTCATAGGGTCATCTTTTTTGTTACATATCCGCACGTCCTTACCGTAACACTACATGTAGGTTTCGTGAACTCAACCAATTATCGTACCACTACTGAAGAATGTACTTAATGATACACGGTTGTGCAAATGCCTAGGGATACAGATGATTGAAAACCGTCAAATGAATGTGAGTAACAAGCTTGAAAAGCCCATGAGTTCAAACAGTAAAATAAAGGGATATTCCCTGGGACATCTCAATAACCGAAACGATGACGCCTCTGAAGATTGTTGCCCGTTTAGCACGACGTACGGGGCCGGAATTGAAACTTCTTCACGCCATTGACGTCATAGATTCCATACCCAGGTTCTTGACTGTCGGAGTAGACGTGTGCAAACCACCCAATACCCCCACCAGGAGCGTTCTTGAGATCTGTGCAGTGGCTGTCAAGTAAATGGTAGTATTGCTACGACCAGCCCGTCAGCTCGGGTAGGCACGGCAATCAGACAGATGTGACTTACTTGCTCATTGCTGATGCTAGCAATTGCAGCCAAGCTGTTGGGTTGAACACCTGGAGATGTGACGGAGGGCCAGCCATTCTAAGACGATCGGTCAAGAAAGGAAATAGCCCAGATGTCCTGAAAGACCCACCTCGTCAAAGTACATCTTCTTTCCCCCACCGTGCTGGATGAACCAGTTCATATCTGTCTCCACGAGTGGCCATGCAAGCGCTCCAGTGGTCGCCAGCGACGAGAAGAAGGGAAGCATGTGGATATTGATGTAGTCGATCGCGTCGAGGACGTCTTGAGCACCACCGCGCTCCTGATAACCGTAAGCGAGCTCAGAAACCGTGACGGGAATTTGTACGCCTGCGAGCTGAGCCTTGGTTGAGGTGACTTGCGAAGCAAGCTCAGAGTGAGGAAGGACGTTATCGAATAAGGGCTCAGAGCCAAACTGCACGCCACGCGTGACGAATTTGGCTTTAGGATTAGTATTGAGTGTGTTGATGAGCGAATCACGTCGAGTTTCCCACTCGTTATCACCATCGAAACCAAACTGCTGAGTGTGAGCGACGGAATGAATCCCAGAAAACACGAAACATACCCATATCAGTGCGTGAACTCCAAGACCGTTGTTCCATGCGGCATCCACGACGTCATCGCTTTACGTTCGAGTTAGAGCAAAGTATGACATGTGTCAGTGAGAGTACACGCACTAGAATCCAGAGTTGTCGCACACGCCGTAGAGACGGACATACCGACCACTAAAGTTGTTTCTGATGTCAGCAAATTCTGCGTTGAGCTGGCTCGGGCTCTGGCCTGAGGATATGTCAGATCGAGCAGGTAGAGAGAGAGATGATGAAGACCAACATGCAGTAACCTCATAACTGAAACCCATGAACGCGTACTCGGTGTCCATAGGACACCACCAGTTATCGAGTGAATCGGGGACATCCGATGGCATTCGAAAATTCAAAGACGGAAAGCAGCCCGACGACGTAGGGAGAGGATTCGATGGGGAACCAGAGCTCGATACGGGAGACAGTGCGGTCGTTTTCGACGGGTTACCGCTAGTCGAGGCAGCTGCAGCTGTGGTAGTGGGAGCAGGACTGGAGAGCGTGGTACTCAAACTCAAGGATGAAGTAGTGCTCTGAGGTCTGCCTTTGCAGCTCCGCGGAAGCGGCCCAGCAAGCACAGAGTTCGAACAAATCAAGAGTAGAAAGCAGATCAAATTAAGCGAAGTGAATGCCATACTGAAGGAAAGGGGGGAGAATGAATGGAGCTCGATGTCCACGTCGGCAGAGACAGTGAAGGGTCAGGGTGGAAACAGGATTCATCGACTTTATGGTATGGGCACAATAGTAAATGGTGGTCTTTTGTCTAAGCTCGGCAACGAAGATCTAAGCGAGCAATGCCATGGAAGAGGATCCGAACCGTCTGAATCGTAACCGCCAGGTTACCGGGTCCGTCCACAATACCGCTGAGAAAATGAAACGTGAACGTGAGGAGGCCCTACTCCGCGTTGACCCGGGTAAAAGAATACTATTCCATATCCTCGACAACCCCTTCAAGTTGGCCCGCAACTTGTTGGGGAATTGACATAGCAGAGTTTCGCTGTCTTTTTGAAAAAGTCGAACCCGGATTGTGCAAGTTCAAGCAGCGGCGCTCAAAATTAAAAAACCGAAATTATTTCTGCAATTATATCCCTAATTAGGCAACTAAGTAGGATGAGAACTCGACCACCCTGCCATACGCCATGACCAGTGACTGGCAAGCCACCAGCCATAAACATGGCAATAATAGATGCCCAGGTATGATACAATGAACCAGCGGGTCTG